>JADRCO010002076.1:0-15295 GCA_021464525.1 Rhizophagus sp. LPA8_4_AMF | reverse complement strand
CTAAGCAAGATAGAGGGCTGAAATTTAATACACATAAACTTTACATATTTGATAACAAAATTGCAAAATTTGAAGAAATTCTAATCACTAGTTATTTGTTATTTACACTTTTTGTAATTCTGATTACTTTCTTCAAGAACTGTATTTGAGTTTCCTAAATTATTGAAAGAATCACCATAAATATATTGGATAGTATCTAAATACCTTTCCAAAGTGGATACTTCAAAAGTACTTTTGCTGTATAATACACGCAGGACCCCGAAATATACATAAAAGGGTCAGGTCAGAGTTTGTGTATAACAGTTCCAAATATTTATATAGATCTTTCCTTTTTTAGATAACGCAGGCCAAAATTTTATTGCCATTTATAGATAATGACTGACATTATCATAATTCCGGCCCTGAAAGAATGCATATTTTGGATCACTTGTGGACCTGACCTCTACACATATATTTCGGGGTCCTATACACGCTATTTGTTGCATTCATTACTTTTTTTTGTCCATTGATTTGATAAAAATGGTCTATGTTGTTCTGATGATTTTATTTCATGATACCAAATATATGATATACAATAAAAAAAATATATATCAAAAAATCCAATATAAAAAAAAGCCATCCTGTATCATTTTTAAAAGTTTATATTACAAAAATCTAAAAATTTTTTTTGCTCGGCCTTATATTGCTTTAAGTAGATGTCCTAGCTGGATGATGTTGAAATTGCAACACTTGAAAGAAGTGCTGATCTAAAAGTAATTAGAGAGTATAAATGACTTGAAAGAGTAGCAACTAATCCTTTACCAATTTAAACTTATTTTAAATAAGCGATAATATACATAAACTTTGCACTTAAACATTTCAATCATTTTAGAATAAATAAATTAATAAAATTCATTTTATTATTAATTAATTAAGTAATGATAAACCAATAATAATGAACTTTTTCAAATTCACTATAAATATAAGAACTTTAAGTGATGGTGGTGGTGGTGGTCTCCCTAACTGAACAAATGCCTCTAGTTTATATGAAATAAATAAATTTTTGAAAGAATGGATGTGAATTTTAAATTTAGATTTTCCAGACAAATGGCAAATAAAGTAAATAAAGTGAAAACTGAATATAAATAAATAGAACCCTGAAATATATATAAAAGGGTCAAGTTCAAGTTTGCATACAATCAGTCAAAAAATTTATAAATATCTTTCGATAATTTCTGGTAAAAGTCTATTACCGTTTTTGGATAATGACCAAAATTATCATAATTCTGACCCTGAAAAAATGCGTATAGCTAGTAGTAAATTTTTTTTGGCTGCCTCTGACCTTTTAATATATTTTGGGATCCTAAATAAATATTATCTTAATAGTTATCCTTTATTGTAAAATTTGTAATAACATATTTTACATTCACTTATAAATAATGCTACAAATAAAAATCATAACAGAATTTAATAATTTAAATCATAAATTCATCCAAACACTTAGAATCTTCTTTATCTAAAATTTCAGTAATTTTAGTAAATTTGCGACTTGTATAATATGCTTGTGAATAAGATTGCATAACAGAAATATTGGTTTTTTCTTTTTTTTCTTGTTGATTTGCTTTTGCAAATTCAAGCATATCATTTGTTAATTCAGTATCAACACTAGGTACTGCAATCACATAATTCCCATCTCTGTTATATGTATAATATTCACTAATACTCCTAATCCATTCAGATATTTTATATTCAAGCTCAGTTATAGTTGGTCTATTGGAAGGATTTGAATCCCAACATTTTTTCATTAAATTTACATAACATTCTGGAGTATCTTTTATAATTTGAGGGCGTTCACCTTCACAAATATCCAAAATAAGATTATGATCATATGTTCTATTATTAAATGGAGGAATACCTGATGTAAATTCCCACATTATCATTGAAATACTGTAAATATCACTTGCAGGGGTATAAGGTATGTATCTTAATATTTCAGGTGCCATATAAGGCAAAACTCCATAAATTTCATTATCTTTTTTATCATCATCTATAGGTTTACATAATCCTAAGTCAATAATAAATATTTCACTATAATCATCTGATATCAAAATATTACCATCATGAAGATCACCATGAGTTAAATTTGATTCATGAATTACTTTAAGTCCTAATATAATTTTTTTCAATAATTGTAACTTGTCTTGCCACTTAAACTTAATTATATCAGATAGACATTTTCTCAAATTTCCTTTTTTTGCATAACTCATTATTATTATATAATTCAAATTATATGGATCTTGAGTAATTCCAAAGAATTGAATAAATTTTGAAAATGATTTTTTCTGACAATTATAGTGATGTTTCCACTAAATAAATTATAAAAATTAATAATTTTGTCATAAAAAAAAATAATTCACTATTAAAAATAAATACTATACCTCATTCAAAAATTTATCATTTATTTTTGATGAATTATCTAGTGTTTTAAGAACAACTTCATATCCTATTTGAAAGTTACATCTATTCCACTGTTGTTCATTAAAATCCCAACTATCAATAGGTCCATCTAACCAGATAGCTTTATAAATTTTACTGAATCCTCCTTTATCATAATAATGAATATTTGACAGTTTATTATAAGGTATCCATTCCAAAACTTCATAACTATTTTTAGCATTTAGTTGAGCATCTTGAATAAATTTATCAATAAATTCATTTTCACTAGTCCACTTTGAAAAATTTTGTTGAAATTGTTCAGAATTACATTGCTGGCACCATTGATAATCAGTATATGGTAGCTTGCATCCATTACATAATCCAATGAATTCTATTTCCTTAATTCCTGGTATTTTTCGATACCAATAAAAATCCTCCTCTGTTCCATTCCAATTTATATTAACTGAGTTATTCATTACCTTTCCATTTTCACTTTCTGCTGCTTTTTGATACCAATAAAAAGCCTTCTCCAAATTTTTTTCTTCTATTCCCTCCCCATTTTTATAATGATTGACTAATTTATCCATTGCCTTTCTATTACCACTTTCTGCTGCTTTTTTATACCAGTAAAAGGCTTTCTCTAAATTTTTTTCTGTTCCCTTCCCATTATTATAACAAAAGGCCACATTAAACATTGCATCTTCATCTCCATTTTCTGCCGTTTTTTGATACCAGTGAAAGGCCTTCTCCAAATCCTTTTCCACTCCCTCCCTACCATAATAATGACTAGCCAAATTAAACATTGCTTTTTCATTTCCACTTTCTGCTGCTTTTTGATACCAGTGAAAGGCCTTCTCCAAATCCTTTTCCACTCCCTTCCCATTGTTATAATAAAAGGCCACATCAAACATTGCATATTTATTTCCACGTTCAGCTGCTTTTTGATACCAGTGAAAGGCCTTCTCCAAATCCTTTTCTGTTCCCTCCCCACTGTCATAATGATTGGCCAAATAAAACATTGCTTTAACATGATCTTTTTCTGCTGCTTTTTGATACCAGTGAAAGGCCTTCTCCAAATCTTTTTTCACCCCCTTCCCATTGTCATAACAAAATGCCAAACTAAATATTGCATCTTCATCTCCATTTTCTGCTGCTTTTTGATACCAGTAAAAGGCCTTCTCCAAATCCTTTTCCACTCCCTCCCCACTGTTATAACCAAAGGCCACAAATAACATTGCCTTTTCATCTCCACTTTCAGCCGCTTTTTGAAACCAGTGAAAAGCTTTCTCCAAATCCTTCTCTGTCTCCTCCCCAATGTAATAATGACAGGCCAGACTAAACATTGCCTCAGCATGACCATTTTCTGTTGCTTTTTGATACCAGTAAAGGGCCTTCTCCAAATTCTTTTTCGTCCCCTTTCCATTGTAGTAATAACAGGCCAAGCTAAATATCGCGTCAACATGATTTCTTTCAGCTGCTTTTTGATACCAGTAAAAGGCCTTCTCCAAATCCTTTTCTGCTCCCTTTTCACTGTAACAATGATGGGCCAGATTATACATTGCATCAATATGATCATTTTCTGCTGCTTTTTGAAACCAGTGAAAGGCGTTCTCCAAATCCTTTTCTGTCCCCTTTCTATTGTAATAACAAAAGGCCAAACTATTCATTGCATTAACATGATCTCTTTCTGCTGCTTTTTGATACCAGTAAAAGGCCTTCTCCAAATCCTTTTCCATTCCCTTCCCATTGTAGTAATGACAGGCCAAAATATACATTGCGTCAACATGATCTCTTTCTGCTGCTTTTTGATACCAGTGAAAGGCCTTCTCCAAATCCTTTTCCATTTCTTCCCCATTATAATAATAACAGGCCAAATTAAACATTGCGTCAACATGATCTCTTTCTGCTGCTTTTTGATACCAGTGAAAGGCTTTCTCCAAATCCTTCTCTGTCTCCTCCCTAATGTAATAATGACAGGCCAAAAAATACATTGCGTCAACATGATCTCTTTCTGCTGCTTTCTGACACCAATGTAAAGCCTTCTCCAGATCCTTTTCTATTTCCTTTCCACTGTAATAATGACAGGCCAAAATAAACATTGCGTCAACATGATCACTTTCTGCTGCTTTTTGATACCAGTGAAAGGCCTTCTCCAAATCCTTTTCCATTCCCTCCCCATTGTAGTAACGACAGGCCAAAAAATACATTGCGTCAACATAACCTCTTTCTGCTGCTTTCTGATACCAGTGAAAAGCCTTCTCCAAGTCCTTTTCCACTCCCTCCCCACTGTTATAACTAAAGGCCACAAATAACATTGCCTTTTTATCTCCACTTTCAGCCGCTTTTTGAAACCAGTGAAAAGCTTTCTCCAAATCCTTCTCTGTCTCCTCCCCACTGTAATAATGACAGGCCAAATTAAACATTGCTTTTTCATTTCCACTTTCTGCTGCTTTTTGATACCAGTGAAGGGCCATCTCCAAATCCTTTTCTATTCCCACCCCATAGTAGTAACAGTTGGCCAAATTAAACATTACATCATTACTAAATTTTTTTATTAAATAGTTTAAATAAGCTAAGAAACGGAAAAGCATTATGAAGTCTGGAGTGCAAAAATTTATGTAACAAGAGACAAAATATTTTCATAATTCATGATGATTGACATTTTGATTTATGTACAAAATAATTTCAAATTAACTTAATTTGGTTAATAATGAAATCTGCACACCCCAGCCAAATGATCGACATAGTTTCTAAGTATGAGCGGCTGAACTCCACTGAAGCGCCATACTGATCAAAAATCCCGGGTAGTTACCCTGGATTCATCCCTAGTTACTATTTAAATTTACAAAAATTCTAACTAAACAAATACCAGAAGAATAAATTTTTTTGTAAAGCGTCAATATAATTAAAAATATTTTATTTGAAGGAAATAAATTTTGATAAAGAATTAAAAAAAATATATAATTTTTCGTTTAAAGATTCTTATATTTAGTTGCACTTTTAATCTATCTTCCCGATGATAAAATTTAATTGGCAGTCTCAGTTCGTAACAATTCTGACAGTCTAGGATAATATCTGCAATACGTACATGAATGGAACCAAAAAAAAATATTGGCAAAAAATTATTACGGAACTTAATTTCCGAATGTAGGTTTTGAAAAGCCCCCTAAACCTGACTATGACACAAACCTAATTTGGCTAGGACATTCGTGATAATAAACCTATTTTAATCATATTTTGAAAGGTTGAATAGGCTTTTGTGCATCTGTTTGACAATCTTTCTATATTAATATACGTACAGTACAGCTTTGAATGAGTTTATTGACAAAATTCCCGAGTGCGTAACCATTTGATTCATTACTGATATCTGCAGTATTGTTATATCGTTTTATTTTTGTATAAATGCATCAAAATTTTCCTGTAGTATAAATACTTGACTGCTCGTAGATTTCTAGTGGGTAGAATATTATAATTTAATTCGGTTTCGAAAGTGTTTTTGGGAACGTAAGGATGAATGATATTGACAATAATTATGAGGACGATATGGACTATGAGGATAATACTGAGAATAATATGGACTATGAAAGTGATATTGGCCGTGACAATAAATGTCCAAGATGTGGTCAAGGTAATAGAGATTATTGTAAACCGTGCAATTCAGTACATTTCCGTGATAATTTTGCGCATTGGACCAGTGGTGACTCGAATCTTGACGAATTAATTCAAAATTCGCAACTCAATGCATATTATTCCTGGGGATTCATTGAATGGATTGAATACTCAAATCTCGAAAATATTGAATTTATAGCTCATGGTGGGTTTGGAAGTGTATATAAAGCAATTTGGAAAGATGGTCCAATCATAAATTATGAATCTTGGAATATGAACAAACACAAATGGCAACGGGAAGGTGAAACGGAAGTAGCAGTAAAAAAATTTCGAAATGCGACTCATGTCAACTCAGAGTTCCTGAATGAGGTGTGAATAATATTAATTTTTCTTATTTAAATATATTTATGCTAAAAAAAAAATGTTCACACAATATAATTTAATATATTATAGGTTAATATTACCTTAAAAATGAATAACTTAATTAATTATGATAATACAATTAAAATTTATGGTGTAACTCGTGATCTGCAAAATGGAGAGTATGCTATTATTACTGATTTCAAGGATGGTGGCAATCTGAGGGAGTTTATTAAGAAAAACCACAGTGAACTAACTTGGAAAGCAATTATTACGCTACTTTATACTTTCATTTGGACACTGGATGAAATTCATTGTAAAGATTATTATCACAAGGATCTCCACAGTGGCAACATTTTGATGAACTCAATTTATTCAAATAATTGCTATTTTAAGTCAGCAATTTCAGATTTTGGTTTGTGCCGTCCTATGAATCTAAGTTCCACAGATAAAACTCCATATGGTATCTTACCATTTGTCGCACCAGAGGTTTTACGTGGTGGTGAGTTCACTGAAGTAGCGGATATTTATGGGTTCGGGATGATAATGTTAGAATTGATTAGAGGTGAGCCACCTTTTGTTGACAAGGAATATGATGAGAATTTGATTTTGGCTATTTGTTATGGTCAACGTCCACAAATTCCAGAATATACACCTGAACCATATGCTGCACTAATGAAACGTTGTTGGGATCCTATTCCAGCCAATCGTCCAACGACCAAGGTATTATATGACGAGTTTAGGTATTTATTAAATATTTTGTATCCTGATGCAGATGAATCAAGTGAACCAATCGAACTTGACAGGGATAAATCAAGCGAACTCAATGAGGATGAATCAAGCAAACTTAATGAGGATGAACCAAGTGGTCTTAACAAGGATAAATCAAGTGAACTCAATGAAGGTGAATCAAATGAAATTAACGAGGATGAATCAATCGAACTTAGCGAAGATGAATCAGGTGAATTTAGCGAGGAAGATTCAATTGAATTTAGCGAAGACGATTTTGGCGAGGATGTGCTAGAAATTAAAGAAGCATTTAGTCAGGAACGGGAAGACAAATGGAAAGTAAGATTAGCAGAACTAGCTGCAAATCCAATACCCTTAAAAAAATCGCAAAATTTGCTCACCAGTAAACGACTTGATTTTTCACATTCTCTTTCTCAAAAACTTACTGTTGAAGATTGGAATAAACTAAGATTGACCGATTAAAAATCAATTAACTTGATGAAATTCATGTTTAAAATAGTATAACAAGGGAAAAAACAAGTTAATCATATACTATTAATTTTGTTTTTAGCAAGACGAGATACATTTGGTAATTATTGTACGGAATAATTTTTTAATGATGATGTTAAAGTATTACACTTAATCTATTTTTTTTTTTTTTTTTTTTTTTTTTGAATAATTGATAATTTTAAAAATAAAATAATGAATATTATTGCAATTGTTTGCATCTCGCTGTGACGAGTATATTAATAAAAAATCGAAAGTATAAAAATTTTTTTAATTTTATTGTCTCGTTAAAATTAAATAAAATTACTTTTTACGATGGATTAAATTCATGTATATTGGACACCAAAATTCATTTTAAAGTATATTGAATAAAGCTACTTAATATTTACAACTTTTTAAATATTTAAGGGATATACATACGATTATTTCGACTATACAATTACAGTAATAAAACAATTTATACAATATTTTAACGCTTAAATTTTTATTTTTTAATAATTTTCATGCATTCTTTGTATTTATAATACTAAAGTCTTTTTTAAAATTGGATAAATTGAAATTTTGGATACTGAATATGTTATATCTATCATATATTGTACGGTGAGTAACGTTAACCAATATAAATACAAACCGTCAATTTTTACAAATTTAAAATCAAAATAATAAATTAAATACGCTATTTAATTTATTATATTAACGTTAAAAGTTAGCTCAATTTTATAAATTATACTTTATAAATTCATTTTCAGTTTATAAAAAATTTAAAATTTTTTATTTTAATTTCATTCATTTAACGTCGGTTGCCAGTTACCAATAATAGTATAATGTTTTATTTCGTAATCGGACTAATCGGACTAATAATTCCCAAACGTCGATCTAAATAAGAAATTCATGTGCTTTACTTTTTGCCCATAATGCACATAACGCATGATGCATAATGATGATCTCATTCTATTAACTAGTTTTATAACTTTGTTTTACGTACCATACATGTACATATTCACACAAGTGTAACAACATGCATATCTAATTCTTTTAAGAATCAAAAAATTTCTATTTGGAAAAATAGGAAAAATAGAATATTTAGAATATTCCAAAAGATCTTTTAGTTTATTTCCTTTTTAAGATAATAAAAACTTCTAGAATCCATTGTTTTAAAAAAAACTTTTCTAAAAAGAATATCTATAAAAAAAAATTTTCATAATGAAAAACGGAAAGTACACAAAGAAAAGATTCTAAGAAAGAAATAAAAAAAATAAATAAATAGATTTTATTTATAAATAAACCTTTTTAACGAAAATAATGGAACGTACTTTTTTTTTTTTTCTTAAAAAAAAAAGGAAAATTTATTAAAGTGAAAAAAATAATTAAAATAGTAATAAGAAATTAAAAAATCGTTATTATTTTCAAATTAAAAAACGTATTTTCTATTTATCAAAAATTAAAAATGTCACATAAATCAAGGAAAATAACATTTTTTTATAATATAAGTAAAAAACGTCAAACCAATGATGATGATGATCAAATGTCGGAAAGAGGATCCAAAAATCCTCGTATTGAAACTAATGATGATTCAAGAATGATAATAGATGATGATAAAAATATACTTAAGACTTCTCCTCTATCAGTTTGTAATGATTCAATTGATAATCAATTAAATTCAACATCAAAAAGTTACGTTCAAGAAGATAATGAAGTTTCAAGTGAATTAAAAAGAATGAGTTTAAATAATTTTAATCAATCAAAATGTGATGACAAATCAAAAACAGAATTAAATAATAATTATTTATTTTCCATGGCAAAAGGTTTTTGTTGTATTGCTCAAAATATTGAAGAATTTACACCTTTAATTAAATCTTTTCTTGTTTTAGGAAAAGAGATTATATCATTATATGAAAAAGCCGAACATCATAAAGAATTATGTAGTTTTCTTTTACAAAGATGCAATTGTGCTATGGCAACCGTACAAGATTTATATATTAGAAAAACTGAGAATGAAAAATTTTTTTATAAACAAGAAAATTTACATTTATTTAAAGAATTTATTAAATGTATAAAAAAGATAAAAAATTTTATAGAAGAAATTAGTCAATTGGGTAAATATCGGAAATTTTTATTGGCCAATAATATTGAAGAATCTTTTTCTAAACTTATAACTGAATTTGATGGTTATATGAATAGTTTAAATTTTTCTTTTACTATCCAAGCTATTGATGAATTTAAAGTAATTAAAAATGAGACAAGGGAAATAAAAGAATTATTATTAAATGTTTATGGTGTTTCTGATGATAAACAATCTCAACAAAATTTTTTAAAAGATATGGATACTTTGGCTGAAAGAAATAAGGAATTTCAAAAACAGAGTAAACAGAATAAAGTTTTGGATTCTTCGGATTTTAAATTATTAGAAACGAATGAACCTTTACTGGACGGTAATGATTATCAAAGGACTAAAGTTTGTCCTTCAAAAAAGATTGAAAAACGTACTTTATCTTCTGATGATAATAATATTCAAGAATTTTGTTTTAAAGAATTTTCAAATAATACTACAAATTCTCCTTCTGATGAATCTCAAATTGAAATTAGAAGACAAGTTAATATTCTTAAAGAATTAAAAAATAAAAATAATATAATAAGATTTTTTGGTGTCGCTCAAGAAAATTCGAAATTTTATTTGGTTACTGAATGGATGGAACTTGGTAATTTACATGAGTATTATACTAATAATAAAGATAAGATGAATTGGGAAACAAAAATTAGTTTTGCTTTGGATATTTGTTGTGGTATTTCTTATCTTAACGATTGTCAGGTAAAAATATGATAAAGAGTTTTTTTTAATGAACTTCAAAAAAAATCATAATTCTCATAATTCTCATAATACTTTATTAACTCATTTTCACTCTTTTTCCTTCTTTAGATCCTTCATCATGATATTCAATCGGCAAACATTTTAGTAGATAAAAATGAGAAAATAAAAATAACAAATTTCGGGTTAAGTAAGAAATTCTATGATCTTACTAGGAATATATCTCCTAATATTGAAAATGTAAGATACATGGCTCCTGAAAAATTATTAACGGAAGATAACGATACAAAAAAAGAAAAAGTTCCCTATGATTCAAAGTGTGAAATATACAGGTATGAATTATATATTATCATATATTGTTATTAAATTATTTATTTAACCTATTTTTTTTTTAATATTGTATATAGTATTGGAGCATTATTATGGGAAATCGCCGAATTAAAAAAACCTCATTCTGATCTTAATAAATCTGAAATCCTTGTCGGTATTAGAAATCGTGTTAATGAAAGATATTGTTTACCATTTTCAGAAGGTATACCAGATGATTGGAAAAATTTAGTTAGAACTGGTAAGTTTAGAAATAATAATAATTATTATTTTTTTTTAAAAAAACATAATAATTTATTAATATATTTAAAATGTTATTTATTAGCTATGTTACATGAACCTGCATGTCGTCCTAAAATATCAAAAATTTGTCATAAACTTCATAAATTGAGTAAAAACCCCTCCAAATTCTCTACATTAGATGATTGTACTGAAGATTATGATGAAAATTTATCATCAATGGATGATAATCAAAGTACGATGACTTCATTTTTCACTATTACAATTCTTACTGTTGATGATGCTATTCGTGCTCATAAATCAAAAAATGGAAATAAACAATTAGCTTGGCAAAGTTTTAAGTATCATTCTGTAACTGATATTTTCGCAAAATATATGGTTGGTTATTATTATTATCATGAAGAAGTTCCTGAATTAAAAAAAATTAGTAAAGATGAAAGGGTTAGAATTGCTGTTGAAATATTTAAAGAAACTGCTGATAAAGGAAATCCTTCTGCTCAATTAAGATATGGAATATGTTTATGGCAAGGTGAAGGTATAAGTGCTAATTCTTTTGAAGCTCTTAAATATTTAAAAATGTCTGCTATTCAAGGAAATTCTGCTGCTATGTATGTTATTGGAAAAGCTTATTTAAATGGTGGTAATGGTATTGAACAAGATAGGGAGAGGGGTGCTAAATATTTAAAAGAGGCTGCTTCAAAAAATCATCAAAAAGCTAAAGAAATGTGTATTAAAAATAATATCGTTTTTTAGATATTTTATATATGTTATTCAATACATTTAGAACATTTTTAGTAATATTCAAATATTTGTTTTATTTCAAATAAAATATACAAAATTATATTATTATTTACTATTGATTATACATTATTTATGTTATTACGTAAAACTTGTACATCCAAAATAAAATTTTCTACTACCTACAAAAACAAATATAATTTTAAACTCTTGAAATTTGCTTTAATCAAGCAATTACGAAATTTCCATTTTTTTAAAAATATAAATTTCAGCTGCAAGTCTTATTAATCGGTTAATTTTAGTTTATTCCAATCTTCAACAGTAAGTTTTTGAGAAAGATACTGTGAATAATCAAGTCGTTTACTGGTGAGCATATTCTGTGTTTTTTTCAAGGGTATTGGATTTGTAGCCAATTCTGCTAATCTTGCTTTCCACTTGTCTTCCCGTTCCTGACTAAATGCTTCTTTAATTTCTAGCTTTCGATCATCACTAAGTTCGCTTGAAATGCCCTTTAGAACATATCATAAATCCCAAAACTGGTTATATAATTCCTCGGCCGTTGGACGATTGGTAGGAATAGGATCCCAACAACGTTTCATTAATGCAGAATATGGTTCAGGTGTATATTCTGGAATTTGTGGACGTTAACCATAACAAATGGACAGAGCCAAATTCTCATCATATTCCCTATTAACAAAAGGTGGTTCTCCGCTGATTGCTTCTGACATTATCATCCCAAACCCATAAATATCTGCTGCTTTAGTGAACTCTTTACCAAGTAAAACTTGTATAATTAATAGATCACTCATATTTTTAATAGGCAAAGAATAATTTTTGGTATCTATTAAATAATTATGAGTAAACTTGAGGAATACATAATCATAAAGAATAGATTATTGATACTCTTGATTTTGTTTGTGGCTTGTTAAATATTACAACATATAAATTCTTATAAGTAAAATTATCTTCGCACTAGGTTGTGGAACTAAATTTCTATTTGAGAATTTATAAGTAATATTTATTTCCGTGATATAAAAAAATAAATACTTACTGTTTGTTGGGATAATGATGATGTGGATGTTCTCTGGTTCCCGATTAGGTTCACGATTAGCGTAATAATATCTACTGAACAGGTATTTATTCTTTTGCCACAAGATTTTTTCAATGTCATTAGCAAATTTATTAGTCATTTCTACAGAAGAAGCAAACTTTTTCAATATCACAAATATAATTATTGAGGTGTTGATATTTTGTACAAATCTTTCACTATTGTAAAATTATGTTGGCCTGAATTAGGATTTAAATTTGACGATCAATAATCAGCCATTTTTTATTGCCATACTTATCTAATTTCGCCCGAATTTTTGGGTATTTTTTAAAAATTGTTCGGCGAAGGTTGCTTTGTCACTCCCCATATTTAGGCAATTTTTTTAAATTCAACCATCAAATTGTTGACTTCTGTGGTATTCAATTTTATTCATGATCATTATACGTAGACATTTTTGGAAAAATTTTTCATTTTTATACAATATAGTAAATACAATACACAATACCTAAATTACTTTATATTAAAATACTTTATTTATTTTTAATTATTTATTAGTTTAATAAATGCGTCTGGAATAAAAAATAGAAACAAGAAAATTCCATTTAGTTTTTGCAAGGGGTTGGAACAATCCAAAAAAACCTTAACCGGTTAATATTAAAAACTTTTTTGCTGCCTATTTGTGAATTTGCTTGCATATTTAATTGTAGGAAGATTATATTTCATTAAAACTGTTATTGATAAGTAGAAATAAATAGAAAAAAGTTTAGCATTAAAACTTCAAGTTAGTAACACGTGACCACAATTGACATGTCTCTGGTCCGCATTATATAAATCTGACCAGAATTATGGTAATATAGTATTAACCAGTTAACCAACCAATTTTTAAAATCCTTTAACCAGTTAACTGTCTTAACCAGTTCCAATCCCTAGTTTTTGCTTATTATTTTTTTAAAAAAAATCTTTTAATGCATGTTATTAATTAAATGATCATAATTTTTTTTTTGTATCAAATAAGTTTCAAAACTAACAGTTAATTATTAATCAATCATAGCTAAGTATTTAATCAGGTCAACTCCCTTGAACATGGATTCTTGAATTGTGATATAATTTAAATATAAATTATATATATTAAAATAAATTAATAACTTTGTATATACAATATGCAAATTATCATAATAATAAAATTCAACTTGACTATGATATAGTTTTGATTTTAAAGATTTTTGCAAATAATTGCATTATCTCAGTAATGGGTGGATAAATTACTAATATTAAAATTTAGCAAATGATATTGTTTAATATATAGCCGGGCCATCTCCCCTTGAACATGAGCTCTTGTTTTAATAAGAACTCTAATCTTTTAATCTTAAAATCGCATTTGAAACGATTCATAATAAAATATATACGGATTTTCTCTTACTTCCATTTGACACCTGTAGGATCATGATTCTCCAAATGCAATACATGCATATTTTCATGAGAGTTTATATACACAAATTGTTTGCTATTTTCTTTTGATTTAATGTCAAAAATGGAAATCATGATGAATGATCCCTTATAATCAGGAGTGATAAAAAAAAATGTTATTGATAAACATGTGCGCTTATTATTTACTAATGATTCTTTAAATAGTAACTTACAGGGCCTGATTTCATTAACTATAAAAATACATATATATCCCTTTGATAAATTTGTTTACAGTTTAATCTTGAAAAAATGATGCAATAGTGTATAAATAATTTTGATTGTAGTCTTAAAAAGATCATAATAAATTCTTATTTAAATCATTTATTCAAGAGACTTGTGACTGTTTATTATTAAAAATATTTCATCATTTACAACATTAAATAAAGAAAATTGTATTAAAGTGATTAATTGTTTGTTATTAATCTTTTTTTATCACTCACAAATGTCAATGCATGACCTCTGGCAAGTATGTGATCATACAATGAGACAATTGGCTAGGATAATAATAGATTGTGTGATTTATTGTTGAGTAAGAAGGCCAACAAAATGAAGGCAATTTTGAGAATGTACTATAAATAATAAAAATAAGTAAAAGGCCTTTTCTTCTTTTCATTGAATAATTTAGTGAATAAATTTTAAGATAGGCTTCAAAATTTAACAATTTATCAAATGGGGTGACAATAATAACATAAATAAATCAGTGAATTACAACCATTATTAATCATTTTTATTGTGTACTGATAATTTTTTAACTTTGCTTATTAAGTAATATTTGTCATAACAAGCCACCATCTATACAAGTATATATATGTCTTGATTTTACAGAAATATTTTTAGAATTTACAATAAATCATTACAAGATTTTTTATTTTTTTTTAAAAGCCACTGATAATAAATCAATTTTTATTTTAATATTGGCAATGTTCTTCACTGCAAAAAACAATGGCAAAGGCGGCCAGAACCATTAGAATCACCAAAACTGCTAAAACCTTCACTTCAAGTATGGAAGAATGATTTTATAATAAATTTATTAAGAGTATATAAATAAC
>JADRCO010002075.1:0-15307 GCA_021464525.1 Rhizophagus sp. LPA8_4_AMF | reverse complement strand
ATTACAACCTAATTACAGCATTACAACTTTTGCTTTTTAAAGTAGGTAGGTTGCAACCTATTACTTATGACACTGTGTCTTAATATTACAGTTACAGCTAATATCTTTATGTATATATTCTCCTTTTAGCCCTTTTAGACGCAAAATTTCAGTTGTCTTTCTTTTTTTTTCCTTTAACTTTATTTTAACAAACATTACTAACTGTTCATTTCTTTCTTTTTTTTAGACAGCCATATCTTCTTTTTTGTAGGCAATGCTGGACGAATCAAACGGTAATGGAGAGGATTCGTATTTTTAAATTTTTCTAGTAACATTTTTAATGTTACTTTCTTTTTTTTGTAGGTAATGCCAGACGAATATGGGTGAAAGGTAAATGGGAAGGGGTTTGTCTTTCTTTTATTTTTAGAAATGTTTTAATGTTTCTTTTTTTCTCTTCTTGTAAGTAATGCCAGACGAGTAATACAAACTGGACTTTGAACGAAGGGTAAGTGGAGATAGAAATTCAGTGATTTTTTTTAAAAAAAGTAACATTTTTTTAATATTTCTTTTTTTTTCTTTTTTTATAGGTAATACCAGATATATATATGGCCTGGTAAATCATCAGCCAAAAACGTAATTTGTAATTCAAAATACGTAAATAATTACATATTTCATAATTAATTATATATACTGTAAATAATTATGTTTAACGTAATTATCATAAATACTATTAGTAATTAATCACATAATATGTAAAAGTGTAAAAGAAAACACTGAAACTGATAGTTCTGGCATTTTTATATATAAAAATGAAAAAAAAATGCTAAAACTGATAGTTTCAGTATTTTTATATATAAAATTTAAAGAAAAATACTGAAACTGATAATTCTGATAGTTTTGTATATAAAAATATAAAGAAAAGCGCCAAAACTGGTAGTTTCAGCATTTTTATATATAAAATTCAAAGAAAAATGCCAAAACTGTGCTGATAGTTTTGGCATTTTTATATGTAAAAATGCTGATATGACTCGTATAAAAAAGCATATGATTCATAATTAACCAATAATATTTACGCTAATTACATATAGCCGGCATAAATAATTACATATTTACGTATTTTTCAAAAAATCTGGTAATTAATTACCAGGATTACGAATTACGTATTTATATAAAAATAAGGAATTACCAGGCCATGTATAGCCAGATAAGTAATACGAACTGGACTTTAGACGAAGGATAAGTAGGGAAGAGGATTCAGATTTTTTTTAATCATTTTTAGTAACATTTTTTAAAGTTACATTTTTTTTATAGTTAATGCCAGACAAGTAATACGAACTGGACTTTAGACGAATGGTAAATAAGACGTTTCATTTTTTTAAAATTATTAGTAATATTTTTAATATTACTTTTATTTTTTATTTGTAGGTAATGCCAGACGAATATGAACCAATTTTGGATAATAATAAGGTAAATGGGAAAAGAAAATCAGGTTCTTTTTGTTTTTATTAATATTTTAATGTTTCTTTTTTTTATTTACATGTAGATATTTCTGGATGAATATGAACTAACTTTGAATAAGAAGGTAAATGAGGAGGGGAAATCAGGTTTTTTTTTAATTTTTAATAATGTTTTAATACTACTTTTTTTTTTTTTTTTATAGATAATGCCTAATGAAACATACGAACCAGACTTTAGATGAAAAGTACTGTAAAAGGGGGTGAATTTAGTTCTTTTAATCATTTTTAGTAATGTTTTAATGTTACTTTTTTTTTCTTTTCGAGTAGATGATACTGAAAGAATATGAACTGGACTTTGGATGAATGGTAATGGGAAGGGATTCAGTTTTTAAAATCATTTTTAGTAATATTTTTTTAATGTTACTTGTTTTCTTTTATTATAAGTTCGTGTAGACTTCTGAAGAATGAAAAAAAATAAAGATTCGTAAGTACATACGAATCTTAGCTTTTTAATATTATAGAACGGTTCACTAATGGCACTTGTTGAATTTCAGACTGAAATTCAGAAATGTAAGTTAGGAAGGGGGTATTATTTTTTTTGTTTTTGGAATGTTACTAATGTTTCTTCTCCTTTTTTTCTTTAGAGACGACTTCTAGATGATAGACTATGAGCCAAATGCCAGTAAGTTTTCAAATAGCAGTTCAAAAGCTTTAGAAAACTGTTTTATTGTGAATATTTAATTTTTTATATAAATTTTAGATTTTAGAATATACAGTAAATGTAATAATGTATTTTAATATAACAAATTGAAATTAAAATTAATTAAAATTTGGTAAAAAATAAACTACATGCATAGTTACAAAAATATATAAATAAAGCATAAATTTCGGTAAAAATGAAACTTAAATTCTGGCAAGAAATTAACTAATTTTGGTAAAATTTCGTCAGTCAAGTGGCAATCTGAATTGTACCACTTGATATAAAATTTTGGTATAAACATTTGGCTAATTTTGGCCAGATTTTGGACATAATTTGGCCCAAATTTGCTGATCCAAAATTTGACTGAATTGGACTATTTCGACCAGTGATACTAACTATATTTATTATTTCTTTACTGTTTCTTTAATTCTTTTTACCTTAATATTAACTATACTAACTATGTTTTTTATTCCTTTACTATTTCTTTAACTCTTTTTACCTTAATACTAACAATACAGTCAACTCTTAATATAGTGAACCCTAGATTCTGCACCTCAACAGTACCTCAACTTTGCTATAAGATTATAGTAAAGAATTTAAGCAATTTGATTGGTTAATTTATTAAATAAGGGAAATCTATTCTATTTGATTGGTTAATATTATGTGATCATTAAAATTCACTATATCAAGAATTTGCTATATCTCTTGACTGTACTAACAATATAATAATATTTCTTTTATCTTTATATTTAATACTAACATTATTATCCTTGTTTCTCTTCCTTTTACATCTAATTATATTGTTACTCTTTCTGTTTTTACTTTATTTTATGTATTCTGTATATATTTCTTATACTTTTTAGAACTGAAAAAAGCAAGAAACATATTAGTTGATTTATAACCTGTAAAAGTCCACCACTGAAAACTACCAAAAGACATTTAAAAGAAATATTGAAAGCCAATCCCACAGCTAATAGAGGCGAAAAAGCTAAGGTCTAAAACCATTTTTAGGAAAAAAATCTTAATTAAACAAAAGTCTTATATAAAAGAAATCCAATTGCTATGGAACCACATCAAGCAAAAGTGCTAAAATCAGACAAGTTACCTGTCAAGTTTTAGCTGAGCTTAAAGAAGATTTTAACAATAAAAAATTTATTTTATAAGTATTTTAAAAACAACCAATCAAAATCAAGAAATATATATTATATTTTAACAACAAATAAATAAAGTAATGAAAAAATCATAAGGGATTAAAAAATGCAAGGCCTTTTTATTATAACTTATTTTACTAATATTTAAACTTAAATATCTTTTGCATCCCAACTATCTCTCACCATTATAGAATATTTTACCATTATGATATGTTTCATCCCAGCTAGTTGTCTCATCATAAGGATTAGATATATTCAAGATATTTATTTAATACAGAAATCATTTCTGTAAAGCATTTATCTGAAAAAATTATATTGAATAAGAAAGTGATAAACAATGGATTAGATAAGAAGATCAAAATGATGCTCGTTTATTTTGGAACTTCTATAGAGGTGAGAAAATCGATTACATGTTTCAAGAAGCTAACAGAACAATAAACCAACCTATCTTATTGATACTATATAATGATATTGGTGATGTGGAATAATGGTAAATTTTTTTCATCTTTTTTTTTATTTTATCATTTTTGTTTTTTTTTATTTTTCATTTGTTATTTTTTCACTTTACTTACACAACGGATAAAAGAGACCACTAATCAGTACTCACCTACTTATATAAGTTGACGCAATCTTTAGTGAAATGACCTCATTATAAAATTTATTTACAATGGCATTATCCCATATATAAAGATCAACAAGGGGACATTATTTCAATAACATGCTGCGATTATACAAAATCTGGTGTGGTCAAACCAAATGCACTGCAAATAAAGCATAGTGATGTTTATCATGTGCTAGGAGAGGTTATTATTTTATGGTCCTGGCTGGTACTTGCGTAAATAGACAAATGCTTGTTAAAATATTTTTTGAGCGTAATTATTGATTATGTGATTGATTTATACACTTCGAGCAATAAAAAAAAATAACATTAGCATGCATGAACATCTACTCAAAAAATTAAATGAAAAACTTTATTTTTGTGATACTGATCCAGGATCTCAATCTAATCGTTGTAATAACACTCTACCCATAACTCAACTGCATGTTTGTCTTTTGTAATATCCTCAAAAATTGTGGAATAAATTAGGTATTAGTTTACAAGCTCTCCTTTACATGCACAGTCTTAACTGAAAGTAAACCCACCTTAATTGCATAATGTTTTGTCTGCTATTTTTTTATCCAGTATCATTTCGCTGGCACTTTTCCATATGTGAGTATGCTGGTCTTTGAATAAGACTTCAGAAGAATTGGTGTTATATCATTATCTTACATTGCACAGCCCCGATCTCACATGATTATTTCTCAGTATGGGGAAAAAAATAAATTCAATGATCGGGACTTTGCCTATAGCACATGGTTTCCTGCCTTAGTCATATTGTACGGTGGTATTTATTACGTCACGAAGATCAAGGTCAATAAACATGTGATCAAAATGGCGATCAACCAATTCTGTTCGCTCTGGGTTATACAATTTGTCCACTCACGTTGTCGTCAGCCAATAAAATCACAACCTCTTTTTTTGCTTCCCCGGGTTCTGTTCCCCTTGTTTCACTTTTTAAAAGAACACGGTTGACTGTGTTTTTGACCCTATCTTTTATGCATATGATCATTGATAAAACAGCATGAGTTGTACAAGGATCAGTACATGTGAACCTTTAATTACCACATGATAAATTGTAGATGGTTAGATGCAGAGGAATAGCAGATGCCCGAGTCTAACTCAAATATTTTACATAAACCAATAGTTTCATTCTCTCTTTGTTGCGAAATCCAGTATGGTAGTATCAATATTATCAATAACTCAGTTTTAAATATATTTTATGACGCTTACAGATCTTTTTTTAAAATAAGAAATTAAAATTACAAAAATTTTTTATATACTTAACGATATATTAAGATTTTTTTTTTAGAATGCAAACAGAAAATAATAACTTTTTTTAAATAAAAATTAAATCAATTAATAAATATTTTGAATCAATAATTTTACAAATACTGTAGTCCCGAACTTTCATTATTCTACAAAATATTCAAAATTAACTTTTCTAATTGTAATTGAATCTAAATTCTAAATATCTAAATTTACAAATAATAATAATGTAATAATAATAACGTAATAATAATGATGAAAAGAAATTATCCCAATGAAGATTCACTTGCTAATTTAACAAACGTTATAAATGTGTCCTGTAAATAAAATAAAATAAATAAAAAGTGAATATTTAAAATTTATTAATTTATTAATACATAAAAAATATTTTTAAATTTTAAATTCATACCTCTTTTGTACAATCTAAAGCTTGGTTATCATTGCCTATGGAAACTGTGGTGTGAAGTTGTTTTGAATAAAAAGCTGACAATTTACCATAATTTCCTGATGAAATTATCTAAAAAAAAAGATGATAAGAATTAATTATTTTATATATTAAATATATTAGATACACGCATATAATTTTTATTCGTCTACTTACTCTATAATCAGTTTTACTAAAAATCCAACTTTCAATCATAGCATTGATTACATTATCAGGATTATCAAGATTATCAAGATTTGAATCAGTGGGTAATCCGGAAACAACCAAATGTTCAAATTTTTGTACTGCTTCATTTCTTAATTCTGATGAATCCGTTACAAGATAATAAATAACTTTTTGATTAAGTGCAGCATACGTCTGCGTAAGTTGATCTGCGCAATTAAAATAATGATTATAATCTTGTAATGAAGCGAAACCATTCTGAGTACTAATTTGTATTCCAACCGTAAATATACTTGGAAGAGCAAATAATGATGTATATTGAGTTATAAATGATAAAGCGGAAGGTGCAGGTCGGAATAAATAATCAACAACACAACCAAATGTTGTATGTGGTCTTAAACCCATATCTTTTAATGATTGTGAATAATATTTTGAATCAAAAGATCTTATAATCATTCCACGATTTGAATAAAACTTTATAAAAGGACTCGGATATTTTGTCGTCCAATTAGAAAGCATGAATTGTTGATCCAAATTTTTTGCATCGAAATCAATAACATTGATCTCACTTGTCTCAAGTTCTCTAATATCAGATGATGGATTTAATGAATCATGACTCCAATCAATATTTGGTGAACTAAAAATAGTTTCAAGTGGAAAAGGAGTTTGCCAATCTGCAAGGAACGCTCGGTTTGTAAGTAAAGCGAATACGAATGCGGATGTCATTCCAAGAATTCTAATAATTTAATAAATTTAAGACGTCAATTACCAATTTGGTGGGACACATTTTTTAAAAAAGAAACTTTCCTTACCTGTCAGATAATCCTCCACAATTATTTTTGTCATCACAAATGTAACTAACATATCTTTGCGCTTCATTTCCTGATAAGATTTTCTCATGTAACATCGAGTAATTATCTTGCCATGTACCACAAGAAGAATCCAAACTTTCATTTGTATTCATTTCTAATAATTGAGTCCTATTAATATCATCACGTTCTTCATTTGTTAGTGATTCGACAACATCATCATAAGTGAAATGAGTCTTATGTTTCATATAAGTATAATTAGAAGAATCATTTTTAGGATAATCTTGATTTTGATTTTCTGATTCATCATATCTGGCTGGAATCGTCTTTTGATAACTATTCTTTTTATTTTTAAGTTTATTTGGTAAACCATCTACAATGTTAAAAGTAATGTCTATATCATTTTCATCAAGTTTATTTTCATCATTATTATTTGAACCATCATCATTATTTAAAGGAATAGGATCTAAACCTTCATCTTCTATATCATCTATGATATCTTCTTTCTTTTCAGATTTCATATCATCAGATATCTTAATTGGTGATTCAGGTTTAATATCATCTTCAGGTGGTAATTCTAAATCCTCTTTAATTATTAATTCAGGATTTACATTTTCAATATCAGTAGCCGTATTTTCAATAAAATCAACATTTTCATTTTCTTCATTTTCTTCATGATTATTAATTTCATCATTATTATTAATGACATCGTCATTATCATCATTATTAACATGATGAATTTCGTCCGAAATTTGTAAAAATTCATCATCTTTTTCATCAATAATTTCTATATTATTATTATTATTATCATCATTTAAATCATTTATAATGGTAGTATCAATTTTATTTGTAATATTAACTTTTACAATAGAAATATCAATTTCATCATCAAAAGGAGGACCTAATCCACTTAAAGCACCAAAAAATACCACGAGAGAACCACAAAACATGAGAATAAAGAACATTTTTTTTATATCAAAATCATTATCATTCTTATCGATCTTTTTTGATTTTGATGGAGTTGGAGGAGGAGTTAAAGGTGGAGCATCATTTAATACATTATTTAAATGAGATTTTTTTGGAAAAGTATCAATTGGTTTAAGATATGTAGGATTAGTTATGGGGTTTTCAAGAAGTGTATTATTAATGCTCGTATTACGTCGATGAGCCTTTTGCCCTGTAGTTGATTGATTTTGCAGGGACATATTAATATATTAATATTATTAATGTATATTTGAAAAAAATAAAGAATAAATTCACTTTATAAGAGATAAAAAGAAAGAAAGTAGTAAGGAAGTAAGAAAAAAAAAATAAATTAAATAAGAGCAAAGGAATTCAAACTGTTCAATTTATAAGACGTGAAATTGATAAAAACTATAAATATAGAATTGCATATAAAAAGATTTGAAAAAAAAAGAATGAAAATGAAATTATTTCAAACTTTTTATTTTGTTTGAACTTAAGGCCGAAGTGTTTTTTATAGTTGCACATTTGCATGCATTTTTTAATCGGTCAATCCCCATAACAGTTAAACATATGTGTTTAATTAAAACAAATAACTTATTTAATATATAACGAATTAAATAAAAACTCCCGAAGTGCAACATATTGTAATCACTAATCACCGAATTGACACACAAACAATAAATTTGCCCATTTTGGAAAATCTTTTAATTACAATTTGTATCTATAGCCGGGTTTGTATATTTTATAAACCAATCAAAATTCAAAATCAATCAATTTGATATTTTCTTATTACCTAAAAAAAATAAATATATATTGTTATTTTTATTTATTGTCGAAGACTCGGTATTCTTTTTTTTTTTCTTCGCCCACGATGTTCACGTTGTTCAAATTTCTAGTTTAATATCAGAAATACCCACGTATAAATGTTAAAGCGGGAATTGACGAATATGTGACAAAAAAAAAAAAGGTATAAAGGGCTAATAAACTAATTTATTAATTGTGGTACTTCATATCATGATTTCCTAGATTTACACGTTGAATTAAATGTCAGAAATTCAGAATTAAAGAATTAAAACTTTTTAAAAATCACTGCGCCATATTACATCTCCTTTTAGCAATGTAATGCTGTATTAATGAGTATAATGACGGAGTTATAGGAGAAGTTGACTATCTCCGGTAAATATGTTCGATTGCAATCAAATTAACTCAATAACGGTGTTATTATTTCTATTGTTATAAATATATCATAAAGGTATCCTTTATGATATATATGTAATAAATACAAATTTTACATAGTTATGCATCAAATATCTGTTATGCATGATTTTTTGTAGATCCTTGAAGAATTTCTTTTGCGCAATTCGTTCGATACTATTAAATATATTTATATGTAACTAATTGAACATACATCAAGCACAACATCAGAACCTTACAAATTAAATTTTGTTCCTATTGGATTTTTCTGTTACACGATGTCACGATTAATATGTAACCAATTTTATTATTGCCAATAATATTTAACTGCGCGCTTCCTTCAAATATCTTACGATTTTCTCTCATTTAAATTAAAAATCATTTTTAATACATGTTCACAAACTCAATGAGTCTTTGTAAAATTTGTTATGTTTTACATTAAAGAATTCAGATTAGAAATTTTTATCCTATATTTATATAAAAGCCGGAAAGTATGCCGAGTTATGCATTCTTTTTTTAGTTAGAAATCAGGAGATTTTAATACATTCAATAAAATTAGTGTTAAATTAAATATTATGAGATATCGAGTTATGGGATTATTGGTTTCTTCTAATTGTTAAATAATTCGAGTAAACAATGTCAATGTCAACTTGCATATTGTATTTTTTGAATAAATACTGATTGTGATCCATGAAAAAATTGAATTTTTATTATCATATTAAATAGCAAAGGCTAACTTAGCCACACCAGTTCTCTATTCTCACTTTCCTTCCCACTTACATTTTAATCCCGTAATCTAACTCTCATTTTATTGTATTCGGCTTTATTATCCTAATTTATCCTTAACCTTCTTAAAATCCTAAAGTCACCATGAAACACTTCAAATTCCAACTTCCAATTATTTCCGCTTTATTTACATTAGTTTTCGTTTTATTGTCAAATGAATCCGATGCTAAAATTACAAATGTCAAAAGTATTCTTGATTTTTTTTTTATTTTTCATTTGTAATTTTGTGTTATAAAATCATTATTAATGATTATAATCTTTTACTCTTACGTTTATTTATTTAGAAAGGGCATTAGCTCCATTAAATAAAAATCCGGGCTCGTTTAAAGTAGTCGGAGAGTAAGTAAGATCTTCTAATATGATCAATTCAAAAAAAAAATTTGTTTTTTTTTAACGATTAAAATTCCTTTTCTATTTTGTAGTTCAGGCATAGCAGGTAAACTTTCTATCTTAAACAACAAAGATAATTTTGCCAGTTGAGTTCTAATTCTCATTATTTTTTGACAGCAATGCATATTGTCCTCACTGCTCCTACAAAAATCGTTATTATCGACAAAGGTAAGCAAACAAAAAAAAAAAATAAATAAATAAATTTCTTCCACTCAAATTAAATATCTGTTTAAAAATATTATTCTATTATTTATAGTTGAGAAAAATCCAATAAAACAAAAAGACGGTCGTGTTGCCGTTTCCGTTGAATATGATATTCTAACCAATAAGAAACGTGTCCTCAATCTTAACACAAATACTTTCTGTTCTGCTGGAGCGTTTCTTGGTAACGGTACTTTAGTTCATACCGGTGGCGCAGAAGCTATAGTAAGTATCAAGGAAAATGTATTTATCACGTGATAATTTCGCTTAATGTTCATTCTCTTTTTTTTTTAAAAAAAAAGGCCAAAGATAAATTCGACGAAGGTTTTGAAAGTCTCCGTATTTTCGAACCATGTGACAACGGCTCATGTGATTGGTTTGAAAATCCAAAAGGTTTGACTTCAAAGAGATGGTACCCAACTATGACTACGTATGTATTAATTTCAGTTATTCAATTTTCAATTTTTTAATATTACTTATTTTCTTACACTTTTATTATAATTGTTATTAGTCTTTCTGATGGAAGAGTTTTGATCCTCGGTGGTTCAAAAAAACCTCTTGGAAAGAGCACTAAAGATGATAATAATCCCACTTTTGAATTCTTCCCACAAGAGTCCTCTCAACCGGAACCATTTCCGTTTCTCGAAGAAACGTATGTAATTTTTTGCACGTGTTTTATATAATATGTAAAGTACTAACTATATGAGAAATTTTTTTTTTATTATAATATTAATTAGATTGCCATTCAATTTATATCCAGCTGTTCATGTCTTACCTGGTCCAGCAGATCAAAAATTTCTTTTCGTTTTCTCAAATACAGATAGTATCGTTTGGGATTGGGGGAAAAAATCAATTGTAAAACGTCTTCCAAGACTTCCAGGTCCTCCAAGATTGTATCCGCTTGCTGGTACCTCAGTCATGTTGCCATTACGCCCAGAAGAAAATTATGCACCCCAAATTCTTATGTGTGGTGGTGTTGCAAAACACGATGCAAATGAACCAGCCGATGACTCATGTGGTAGAATCAACCTATCCAATTTAGAAACTGCTAAATGGGAAGTCGAAAATTTTGGTGGCATTCGAAGACATATGCCGGATGCTGTCATATTAGCTGATGGAAAGACCCTATTCTTGAACGGTGCAGGAAAAGGATTTTCTGGTTACAGTAAATATTATATATTACAAATATTATTTTAAATTTTTTTTTCTCGGGATATTACTCATTTAATTATTCCAATCATTTAACATAGATACCGATAAGGGCCGAAAACAAGTTGCTGAAGATCCAGTTCTTACACCAGTTCTTTATGATCATCGAGCTCCCAAAGGAAAAAGGTTCACCAGACTTGCTGATTCTAAAATTCCTAGATTATATCATTCAGTTGCTACTTTGATACCTGATGGAAGAGTTTTCGTTACCGGAAGTAACCCAAATCCAAATGTCCGAACCAATAATACCAAATATGTTACCGAGTAAGTTGATGAAATAATCTCGAGTTTTTATAAATTAAAATCTAATTTCATTTTATTCTTATTTTTAAAAAAAGGTTCCGCGTTGAAATGTTTTCACCACCTTACCTTCAACTTGGTTTCAATCGTCCTACCATCGTATCTCTAGCCAATAAGAATGTATTGAACAAAGGGGCTATTGATGTTAATTACAATAAAGCTGTTCCAGTAACAGTATCGATTAGTGATCCAAATGCAGTATTTTCAGCAGCCCTCGTTCATTATGGATTTGTTACTCATTCGGTTCATATGTCACAAAGATATGTTGCTTGCAGTGTCCAAAATGTAACTAATTTATCCGATGGATTTTACAGTATGAATGTTATAATGCCACCAAATGGTAATATCATTGTTCCCGGACGTAATTATCTTTATATTAATAATAATGATGTTCCAGGAACATCGGCTGTTGAAGTTATGCTTTCTTAAATATTTCAGAACACAAATAATTTAATTTTCGGGATAATCATTTTTGAATAATTTGTATTTTATAAAATAATTAATAATTAGAGAAAAAATAATAGCGGGAATTGATTTTAAATAAATTTTAAAAATATAAGAGCTGTGCTCTTATTATAAATAATTTCACTCTTTCCTACTAAGTGGCGAAAAGTAAATTTTGCTAATTATGTACAATTGTGGCACATCTGCAATTTGTGGCGATCAAATTTTGTTTTATGCGAAATGCCGAATATAGCAGTGGTTTACGTGACAACGTGACACTAACGTGACGTTATAAAAAAAATGATGTGCAGATGTGTTATGTAACATTTAATAACAGCGTACAACAGAATGTTCAAAAACAACATAAAAAGGGAAGACTGATAAATGATAATGCTTTTTAAATACTTTATTTTTTTTTCGTCACAAAAAAAAAAAAATAAAATAAAAAAAGAAGAAATGATCCATTATAATTATTCAACAGCACCAACATTTGCAGATTTATCACAAGAAGAGCAAACATGCATAGCAGAATCTCTTGTACCGGGAGAAACTTATGATGTTATAATTAATCCACCAATTTATTCGGAAATTCCTCACCATTCAGGGGGAGGAACAAGTTTTATTATACAGCGTGGTACTACTATCACTGTTGAAATAGCTGAATCTGAACCTGAAGTTGAATCTTTACCTACTTATGATGATGCCTCAACTGATCCTCCTCCAAATTTTGACATAAATGGCGATGATGATGACGACGACGATGATAACGATGATGATGATGACGACGAAAACGATGACGACGAAAACGATGAAAATGGTTCTACTATTATTACAACAATAACTAATAACAATCCTCCAAATTATGATGGTAATCCTCCTGATTATACATCATCAAATAATCCTCCAAATTATGATTCTAATCCTCCCGATTACACAAATGCCACTAACTTACCTAATTATGATTTAAACCCTCCTCCAAATTATGAACCAAGCTCTCCGAAAACTTAAAATTTAATAATTTTTGGAAAAGGTAGTTTTTTTTCAATAACCAAAATACATGATTCAGGGTTGTATCGATATATTAACAACATTTTTTTTTATTTTATTTACTTTTTTTTTTAGAAACCCTTTTATTGATATAACTACTATCAAAGAATTTTATTATCCTTTTATTTATTAGAAGTTTTTAGTGTATATAACAAATAATTTATTGATAAGTTATTATAATAAAATTTTAATTTCAGAATTTCATTTTTTTTTTTAAAAAAAAAAGAATGTTTAAAATCGTATTATTTTTAAGTTCTTATAGATTATGGGGGGCAATGGAATAACAAAACATTTTTTCTTAATTGGAGAAAGTCAGGGAAACGATGATATCAATAAGATAATATCATATAAAAAGGGGAAACGTCACCACAGAAAGTATCTGAGTATTTAACCGTGTTGAGATCTGTCATGTCGATACCCGATCGTTACATGTATGGATCTTTCTGGACGGCTGACGTTATCTGGACGTTGCAGCCAAAATTCGGACAAAATTCTATTTTTACTTAGGTATAAATGTATTTTAATTTATATATTATATTTGTATAATTTAATAGAATATAACGTAACTATTTTCTTTTATTAATTGTAATTGAAACTTTAGTTGAAACAACAACCGTAGAGAATCTAGATTAATATATGGAAAAATTTTTGGACACTAATCGTTGTATACCTTGTAAAAGAGAAATAAAAATGAGAAAGAATTTGAGTTACAAGCAACTTTCTTAAAAAAGATTTAAAAAAAAAAATTAATTGTACTAGTCTTCATCTTGACCATAATGTCCAAAAATTTAAAGAATTCATTTTGCAATGAAAAAATGTGTCAAACATTTCTGGAAAATTTATTTAGATTCTATATTTTGAGTAAGGTTCATGTTTTTTATTTCTCAATAATGAAAGGAGTAGGAATTTAATTTGATAGATTTTTTACAATATTATTTTAAAATTTTGTTTCCTGAAGGTTGTTTATTATTAGCAGCTTTCAGAAGTTTCCTATAATGGTAGAGTGATAAAAGTTGTCTTCTAAGACAATATTTCTTCAAAACTTGTTAAATCCGCTTTTTATAATTAAATAAAATCAAGATGATCATGATCTTATAATATTATATAGTATTTGTTATTTTGTGTATTATATAATAATGCTAAACTCGCAGTCTTCATTTCTTTAAAAAGAATTTATGATATGGTAAAAGAAGTAATATTGGAATAGAAATAATTTATAAGTAGTACTAATTTTACTGAAACAGTGGAAATCTATAAATAAAACTGAATACTTCTAATTTATAAAATATTTGTTAAAATAACAATTCTAATAAGTTATTATATTGGAAAATAAATATATAATAATAATATCAGTTAATAAATCATTATAATGTAACAATTATAAAAATTTTAATAGAAAATTCTAAAAAATTAATAGTAAAATTTTAAAAAAAAGTAAAATTAATTACAGTTATTCTCCCATATAGTCACACCCTTTGGGACTAAAAAAAAAATGGTGTGATTATAATATTATATATGATGTGATTAAAGGGAAGGTTTTTAATAAGTTTATTAGTAATTTGGGATTAATGTAAATGTGCTTATAAGGGAGTTGTGATTATACAGGAGGTGACTATATGGAAGGATGACTGTATTATAAATTATTATTTGAAGTATTTAACTTTGATGTAAAAAACACATCTCTTGTTTTATTAGAGTGATCTACAAATGAAAAGTTTTTCTGAAGAAAATAATATATTTATGATTAATAAGGATTTAATTTATTAAAAGATTTTACTTTTAAAAGTAATAGTATACATTAACTCTAATAAAGTATAACATGCGCTGCAAAAAAAAAAGTAATAGTATAAAACTTATAATGGATTATTAAGAGTCTACCACTTCTACCTCATTCTTTAATATGAAATTATTTATTTTACTATTGATTTTGTTAATAGTTCCACTGCTAATTATTTCTGCAAAGATTAGCTGATAATATATATGAACTTTCTTTCTTAAATATTCTTTTTTCCAAATCTTCACTTTCTTTTTATCAATTGAAGTTTCTAGCATAAAATATTTTGATAATAATACTTTTTAACTCTTAGTCTTTTACCTTTAATTTTAATTTGATTTTATTTCCTTTTTGTTTTTTTTTTTTCTTTTAAAAGGCGCGATCATGTTTATTGATAATAATGCTAAAGTAATACAATAAATTTAC
>JADRCO010002074.1:0-15313 GCA_021464525.1 Rhizophagus sp. LPA8_4_AMF | reverse complement strand
CTAATTATTTACATTACACCTGATCTTAAATTTTAATTGGATAAAATTTAATGTTATTACAAATAAGATGTGTAACAGGATGTTACAAATAAATTTATCCTTAATATAATAAATAAATAATCTATAATTATATAATATCCTTTGCTTAATACTTTTAACAACTTGTATATTCTCACAGATAGTTTAACTTCATTCAATCCTAATTAAGATCTAAAAGAGATATTGTATTTATGTATGGAAAGATGTAAAGACTAGCTTACCAACTTCTTTTATAAAAGTGTTAATTATGTGTATAGATGACTCTGAAATTGCTTTTTTTAATTTTGGCTAGAAGCTAAAATCTGAAATGCTGAAATTGTTTTTTGATTTCTAAAACTAATTTATTTAATAGCCAAAATTTTGTTTAAGTTTTTTTTGAATTCTTTAACTTAAAATACATTAAATTATTTAATTATTTTATAATTATTTATATAAAAAATATTAAAAAATATTATAATGCTGAAATTGCTTTCTAAAATTATTTTTATAGAAAATCAATTTAAGGGCTATCTATAATCATACGTGAAAATTTGTAAATTAAAAAATAGAATTAAAAAAATCATATAATTTAGTAGCATAATAGGTTCTTTAGCTATCTTCTATAGACTACAAGGATGATATATTTAAGATAATTTGTTTTACCATGTAATTTACTTGTGCAGGATAATAAGCTAATTGATAATACATAGATGGGGTCTATATATAAATAATAGGTGGTATACTAATTTTTAGATCAGTAAAGTTTCATTTTTATTTCTATTATACTGTATGTATAGATTACGTTTACCTGTACTGATTAATTGGTAAATGCATTGCAAAATTAAAAAAAAAATCTACATAATATTTATCCTGTTTTTAATAACTAATTAAATGTAATTTATTAATAAAATACATATTTATATATGTAAATTTGCATTACTTACCATTTAACATTAGTTACATGATCTTAATAAGTATTCAAATAATATAATAACTATAATGTATATATTACATAATAATATTATAAGATGATTTTCTTTATTTTCTTTATTTTAGTTTTCTCTTATATTTCTACTAATATAGTTTTAGTAATGAACTTCGACTTTGGGTTTTTTCTTTTTATTTTTTCCTAACGTTTATTTACTGAAGAACAAATAACACGTATTATTAAGATTTAAGCGAAATAAATATGGTCCCTCTTTACTTTCAATAACAATAAGTATTAGCTTTACCGACATGAAAAGACTTAACGAAGTCTTGGAAAATGAAGACTTTTTATATTTTCTTAGCAACACTTCAGACTATACCAATAGACAGACGCGATATGAGTACTTAACTGAACTTTTAGGTTTTTTGGCGGCCTGCCCACCATATCTTAAATATGGAATATCAGCAAAAATGATGATATTTTGATTATTTCTACTTAGTTGTTTTTCCAAAACTCTCTTCTTCCTTTTTTCCTTTTTGCCGAAAATGGATATCCCCTATTTTTCACTGGTAAACAATCCAAACAAAGCTGATACCAAAATGGGAAGATGGTACTCCCATATCAGGTAAACTCTTTGAACTTTTTCTAAACGTACTCCTTAACAAGATCAAAATAAATTTGGATATGCCTGATCACGTGCCTCCTTCAGAACTATTTTTAGAACATGCTGCAATAAATAACTCTTATTCGCCAAATCTTTTAATAGGCATAAAGAACACCATATTAGACACCTTTAATATGCAACATTGGATTTTGATTTGGCGTCTCATTTTTGGATTCTTCTACACGGCTAGAGGAATTAGAGATAGGGATAAACATTTACCTTTGGATGTGATGCTATCTGAATTCCTTTTTGTTCTTAGTCAATTTTACATAGATTTTTTCTTTTATTTTTCTTTTGTTTTGTTTCTTTTTACTTTTACTTTTTCTTTTTTTATTTTTATTTTTCTTTTTACATTTTATACTATAGAATTTTCTTGGGTGAATTCTTTATATTCAGTATTTAGATTATATTGGGAAATGTGAAGCTTTCAATATTATAATTTGATTGGAATCCAATCTGCAATAATCAACTTGATCAACATACATGAATTTATTGGATCTGCCGTATATAACAGTGAAAGAATTAACCACCACTCAATTGGCTAAAGGATTCTTTACTTCTAATTTTGTTAGCTTTAACTATGTCAGGAAGAATTTCTACTTTGATGGTCTTGTGCAGGCGACAAGGTGATTATATGAATTAGTGGTATACCTTTTCTTTTTGGCAGATCAGTGAAGATTAAAAATACAAAATCGTATCGTAGCAGGTCCTTGAATACCATTTTCCTTTGACTATAGCGCAGTCTGCTAGATGAGGTGTTATTAATACACTTCTACCTATATAGGAGCAAGTTCCACTGATAGTACACAGGAGGTTCAATAGAATGACGGGTGGTGTTGAATTTATTAATATTAGATAGCTTTAAACTACATGTATTTTAAATATTAACTCTAATAAAATTTAACATACGCTGCAGAAAAAAAAAAAAGTAATATTATAAGATAAAATATATTTTTTTTTAAATACAGTCAGACCTCTGTATAATCACCCTTTATATAAGAATATCTCTATTTTTGCTTAATTTACATATTATTTTTATTAATAAATTAACTTCTATATAATTACAATTCTATATAATCACTGTTTTTACTGAACCAATTAGGTGAATATATAAAGGTCTGACAGGACCCCAAAAAATGCTAAGATAATTCAGATTCCATATAACAAAAATTTTAAAATGAGATATTTCAGTCAATATTAAACATATAGAAATAAAACAGATATCAAAATGTTTATCTCAATAAGATGAAAGTAATAAGTCTAAGATCATTAAAATCCAATTAGTAAATCTCGAGATAGCCAAATTTGAAACCAAAAAGTTAATATAACTTTATATATTTGAAATCAAAATTAATTATAAGGTTTATACAAAATCAGATCTGAGTTTTTTTAGTATTTTTTGGGATCCTAATCTGACTGTATTAATATCATAAAATTAACTAAAGTAATTTATTAATATTTATTAATATTACTTATTAAATATAAAATATGGAAATTATCACAGCAAAAGGTGGTGATACTGATTTTAAGTTTTTATTAATTTCTTGTAATTTTCTCAATACCTAATGATTTAATTTTAATGAACTTTTTTTTTATTTTATAGCTTAAAACAAACTTTACAAAAAAAAAAAAAGTTATAAATAAAAATGAATTACTAGAGGTTAAAAAAATTACAAGAAACTGATGAAATTTAAAATCAGTATCACTACCTTTTGCTATGATGATCTCAAATATTGAAGCTTATTAGAAATATTTGCAAGTCAAGTGAAGTATTTTTTTTGTAAAATTTTATGATTATATAAAATGCATTTATTAGAATAAAATATTAATTTCTGTAAAGTAAATTTATAAAAAAAAAACAAATTATGTTGGAAAATTATATTCAAAATTTATTTAAAATACAAATAAAAATTAATTATTTAATAAATATTAAAATTTAATACATGAATATAATATTAGAGGAATTCTCTCCAGTTCAATTCATGCCCATTTTTTACTAACATTTTTTTGCTTTATTTTTTTGTTTTATTTTTTTTAACTAAAATACTTTAAGCCTTAATAATACACCTCTTATTACATTTATTTTATTTATTATGTTTATTTTTCTGTTAGCTTAGTTCTAGCAGCAAACTTCAATTTTTGGAACAGTTGATGAAAAATCAAATATTTGGAAACCAAATCTTTGAATTGAGTAGGAATTTACTAAATCATATTACTATCAAAACTTATATCCAAGCGAAATTATACAACTGCATGAAAATCTTTATTAAGAAAGTATTTAAAAGACTGGCATAGAGAGACTTAACAAAGCCTTGGACAATAAAGATTTTTTATACTTTCTTGGCAACACTTCAGATTTTCCTAACAGACAGACATATTTTGAGTACTTAACTGAACTCTTGAATTCTTTAGCAACTTATCTATTACATCATAAAAGTGAAATATCTAACAAAATAGCATGATATTTTGACTATCTCTATCTGATTGTTTTTCCAAAAATTTCTTCTTCCTTTTTTCCTCATCACTGAATCTGAATATTTCTTATTTTTCGATGGAATACAATTCAAATAAAACTGATACTAAAATAGGAAGTGGTACTTCCAAATCAGGTAGATCTTCCAATATTCCTTAATGCATTTTTAAATAAAATCAAAACAAGTTTGGACATACCTGATCATGTACTACTTTCAATTCTTTTTTCAGATTATAACATAACTAATAATTTTAATTTTAATTCACTACTTATATTTCCTAATATAGGAACTATTTTAATGGACATCTTTAATATACTTTTACAGTCTTCTAATTGGTGAATTATTTTTGGTTACTTTTATATATTAAAAGAAATAAAAGATAGAGACAAATATATCGATACTTTTTGGTTTTTATAATTCAGTTTTTCAAATATATAGATTTTATTTTTCTTTTTTCTTTTTGATTCTTTTTTTCTTTTTTTCTTTTGTTTTTGTGGAATTCTTTATCAATAAATATGTTTGGTTCTTATTTGCAATAATTAACATAACATTTATGATCAGCCTTATCAATTCTACCATATATATCAGCAAAAGAATTATCATTATTATCATACGATGGGCTGAAGAATCTTTGTTATCAAAAAAAATGTTTTTTCTTTTTTCTTTTTATTTGTTATGGTATAGTAAGTCTTTAAATCAACCAATTAAGAAAGTAGGGCAATTGTTAAGAAAGGGTGCTTTATTTTATGCTTACCTGCTGAGTGAATAGATTCACCAACAGTGTATATGTAGAATTCCTTGAGAATGATAAGTGGTTTTTAATTCTTAAATTGTATTTGATTAGTTTTGATTTTTATTTGATGTATTATATAACTTCTTTTAAATATAATTATTCAATAAATGTACTGCGGCAATTAAAAAAAAATTTAATACAAGGGCAGTTTTATAGTAAAAGGTAAAATTTGGCCAAATATTTTTTTTGAGATTTTATAATAATTATATAGAATCCTGAATATTTCTTATAAAACTTATAACTGATTTTTGCCAAAAAAGACCCAATTTGCTTTTTTTTTATTTTCAGTTTTTGTGATTATTTCAGCATCCAGTGATCTAATTTATGCAGAAGTTTTTTTATTTTGTAGAGCTTGATAAGGGCTATAAAATAAAAACAATCTGCATAAATTGGATTACTGGATACTAAGATATTTGTGAAAAACTAAATTTTTTTAAAAAAAATTTAAGCCAATTTGCATGAGTTGTATATGTAATATCTGGGATCCTAATTATATATTAATTTATTTAATTTTTTTAAAAAATATTTTTTATTTATAATATCATATTATAAATATATTGAAAAAAAAACTAATAAATTTAATAAATTTCTTATAAAATTTTATCTTAATTTATAAAATAAAATTAAAAAACCTTTAAACTGAAATTTATAATGAAAATAATAATGATCTTTCAAATTGGTTATATAATTAAAACTAACTTTTTCAAAACTATAAAATTATATTATTATTTTAACTTCATCCTTTACAATTTTACTGTAAACTTATCCATTTATTAAACATATTAAATATTATTGTTTAATAAATATAAAATTGTAATACTTATTGAACATTTATCATTTAATAAATATAAAAGAAATATGATTTTTTTCGTACTTACGATATGTCACATCTTCCTTTTTTTATCGAGTTTTATATATCAATTATGTTGATCATTTTGATCATGTAACTTTATTTAAGATTTTTCATTTTTTAAAAATCCTGGCGTAAGACTTTATACATATATTATGTACTATAAGAAACCTTATACTATGCGTATTTTTGGCTGCTCTATAAGTTTTCTTAATATGTCAAAAAGGGTTCAGAATGTTATTTTTGACTTTTACATGTAATACATTATAGGGATACAACATATTGCAAGTACGATAAAAATAAAATCCAATATAAAATTCTATTTGTTAAACTTTATGATAAAAATAAATTAAATTAAAAAAGAAATATTTGTTATATTTATTTTATATATATTAAATTTTATTTTAATTTATATTTTAACATTTTAGTTTTTTTTAAAATAGATTTTGTATTACTATATTTAATAAAAAAATTATAAAAGTTAAAATAATATTAAATTTTTATATAATATCAGATATATAATATTATTATATATATATGTTGTGCCTCAAATCAATTCTTGCTTCAGATTAATGTTACTAATAGGATGTGACTATTTATGTATAGTATATACATGTGATGATCTATATAATAAAATTACCATATATGAAATGCACATGATCTGGTGTTGATTTCACGTAGCGTGAACTTTAATCTAAGGTAAGAATCAATCTGAGGCACAACATATATATATAATAATTAATCTTAAAAAAGTTTTATATAAGTTTATATATATAAATTAAATCAAAATAATTATGTAGATTTTGCCTTTTATAAACAATTTTTGATAATTTTAAGTTGTTTTTTTTTAAATAATAATAATAGAATTAAATAAGTTTAATTAAAAAAATTTGGATTATTAATAAATATGAACTAATTAAAAATAGTTTAATTAAATTCTTATAATCTGATATTTTCTTAAAATATTATTTAATAATAATTTATTTTATGCTTAATAATTTTTTAAATAAAATAATTAGTTGTATATATTTTTTTATTTAATTTTTCTAAATCTTTAAAATTAAATCATTATATCTTATTATTTTAAATAATTAGTAATAATGTTTTTTTAAATACCAACTGGTATGCAAAAAATAAATGCATTTACTATTTATTACAGATTATATAATTCATTTAGGTAAAGATTTTTTTCCATAGTAATATTTGTATCTGAATTATTATAGAATACATTTATTTATTATTATTAAAATTATATTCATAAGAATAATTACACATTTTTTTTATCTTTTAGAATAGTTATATAAATCTCTACAAAATACCTTTTGATTATAAACTGAAAAATCCGACTTTTTAAAATCAAAAAAAAAAGGTTACCGAAGAAGGAATTATTAAATAATATATTATTGAACAAATGAAATATGTTTACATGTTGCAAAAAGTTTCCATTTTCTAGCAGTATATCCTGATCTCATAGATTTCGGATTTTGTACAGTTTTAGTTTCTGTAATTCCAATGCTTATATGATCGGTTAGAAACTGATTTGTTAACTCCTTCCATATATAGTATATATTTATCCAATTTTTATTACTATCAATATCTTTTATTCAAAAAAAAAAAATTATATATTAAAAATATAAATTGATAATTAAATAAATCCTACAAAAAGCACCTACAAAAAGCATAGTCAAATTCATCAATTCTTAACTTCTGATATTTAATTCAAGTGCTAATAAAATACAGTGTATCAGCATAATGATAAGAAATCAAAATTCTCTCAATTATATATATTATCCAACCTTTCTTATTAAGTTACTAGTATATATTTTATCATAAATAATGCTCCTAGTGTACATGCATCATAAATTTTAAAATCATAAATACTAGCTTAAGTGGCTGATAGGTACAAGTTGATGATGGTTTTACAGTCCCATAATTAATCACCAAAGGGAAACCCCTTAAACTCAGTTGGCTTATTATAAATTAGTGTTTCCTCTGTCAGATTTGCCATAACAATAATATATGCTTTCCATAAACCATCCTAGGCAGTGGTATGGGACAATGTCCGTTCGGGACACGGACAGTCCGGGACATTGTCTTCAGGACAGTCCAAGTGTTTCAAAAATAGGTTGAATAATGAGATTCCTACAAAAAAAAGAACGTTAATTATGTTCTTAAATGAAAAAAAGTAAAAATTCCACATTCTCGGCTAATACTCACTTATCCAAGGAATCAAAAGCCGGTTCCTAAAAATTGAATAAATAAAAAGAATGTTAATTACGTTCCTAGACGAAAAAAAATAGCAAAAAACTCCCTCTCCCGAATGATACTAACTATTTCAGGAGTCCGACCTCGATTCCTGTAAAGAATAGATAAAAGAAAAAAGTAAATAACATCTTAAATAAAAAAATACAGTTGAAAGGTTCCATTTTCAAGTTTCAAGAATCCCATTTAAAGAGCCAAAAGAATACTATTAATTCTAAGTTTCCAGGTATCTATCTATAAAAAAGAGGAAAGAATGTCAACCCACGAAACTATTGTTAAAAGTCTATACCCTAAAAACTCCTTTCGAAATTACCGTTTGCGTAAAATTTTTTTTTTTTTAATAAGTTCTAAAAAAAAATAATGTCCTAAATTCAAGAATTCATTACACGAGTAAATCACAAAATATAAATCACATTCAACTTAATGAGACAGGAATATGTGATTCATAATTGAAATGTCCCAAGCAAAAAATTGAAAACGTGATTTGCGTTACTCAGGTGAGATCTCACACGGCTAGAAATATATTATGCAGTTAACCATATATTATTTATATATTATTTGAATTAAATATATATTTTTATTTTTTTGATAAGAAATCATTATGAATTTCAGTCGGATCAAATCATTTGAAAGGTGTTTTTTTTGAAATATAAAATTATGTAGTGAATAAAAAAAGATTACATTCTACTTAGTAAATTAAACAGTAAATAATTATGCATTATATGAGAAATATAAGAAATATTCAATAATATAACTCTAATATTTGATAAAAAGTAAATTTTATTATTTAGATAATTAAATTTATTTATAATTAAATTTACAAATTTCTTATTATTTGAAAGCTCGAATTTTATAGAATTCTATTTTAACATATATAATGTCCATGTTTTACGCTTTGCACTGTGAATTTTAACAAAAACGAAGATATAAGGATAAATCGTTTTCATTAAGGAGGTCATCAATTCACCGATGAGATAGAATCTTCATCGGTTTTTTTTTCAATCTCATCATTTTTTTCAACCTTTTCAACATCTTTGACTTTTATCATGACTTTTTCTTTGATATCGTTGGACTTTGTCATTTCTTTTTCTTCCCTGTCTTGTTCAATATCTTTCTTTTCTTCTTTCTCGATCTTTATCTCATTAATTTCAGTCTCAGTTTCCTTAATTTTATCGGTGTCTCTTAAATTCTTATCATTTTTTTTGATCCTCTCTATTTCTTGTTCGAGAAATTTATTAACATCTACATCCTCAGCGTGGTTATCACTTTTTTCATCATCAACGCTATTATTCATGCCATTGCAATCGACAATGGCCCTACCATTACCTCTGAAATTAGAATTTCTATTTTGCTCTTGATTGGAACTGTTACGACGGCTTTTACCAACGTTTTTGCTACTTTTAAAATAACTATGGTCAGGGCTAGTTTGAGAGCCTAATCTACTCATAATATTCTGTCTTCTGCCAAATTTTGTGTTCGAAACTGATTTTTTCGTGGGACATAATCTTGCAGGATGTAAGCCACCGCATTTTTCGACGATACAAACATGAGATCGTTTGCAATAAGGATAATGACATCTTTCGAAATTATACTTATTACATATCTCTTTGCCTCTTTCATCATAAGCTATTTGATCCCATCTATCTTTCTTAAGACTAATAAAACCTGTTCGATGTTCAACTATAGGATAAAAGTATCGGTTCTCTACATCTGAGGCGGACATTAATAACGTCAATTGTCGATTATCACACAATCGCATTCTTCTTTTTTGATCATATTCAAAAACAATATCGAAAGGATATTTATCACTCTTTTCAACAATATGACGTTCATAAGCATCAAGTTCTTCACGACGATGTGGATATAACGTTAACACCGCTTCGGTATAGATAGTGTAAGCTTTTAACCATTGCAATATGTTTCGAATATTGACAAACAGCTCCAAATCTACGTATTGATTCAAGGCTATTGTTCTCCATTGTTGCAAGTCGAGCTGTGGCTGAAGATCTAATTTTTCTAATTCTTTAAGTGCAGTTCCTTCATTATCAATCCACCAAAGGCGAATTGTTTCAGTAAGACGCGCTGTAGCATCAGGTATTTCTTCACATGATGGAAGACAGCGAGATAGTGGATATTCAATAGCGGGACGTGGAGGAGGACGATTATTCCTCTCTTTGATGTATTGTCGATTCAACTTAAGATTAATATAATCGCGATCAAAATCACGTTCTTCTCTCCAGCCTTGATCCTTATGGTTATCTCGTTCTTTATAATAATTGTCTCCCCAGTTAGGTTCCTTGCGAAAATCGGGACGCCAATTTTGATCATCGAAATTATCCTGACGCCAATTTTGATTTCTACGACACTCTTCTTTATTACTTGGAGGATAACTTTCTTCGCTCCAATTTCGATCCCGATAATATTCTTGATGCCATTCTTTCTCTTTTTGATTATTTTCTTCAATGAATTCATTTGGATGAAATGATCTAATATCCTGTCGAATATCTTGTCGAATTTGAGGGGTTGCAATATTGTTTATGGAATCTATTGTATTCATTGACTGCCAATAGGCCGCTGCTTGAAATTGAACATAGTTAGCAGCTGCCGCCGCTGCTGCTGTCGCCATGTTTTGATTTATAATGTTGCCATTTGGTAAAACTACTGTACCAATAGTAGGTTGATTAGGAGCTACAAATATTTCTTGGTTAATGTTTGGTGGCGGTAAAGAAAATTGTGAATTAACTTGTTGAGGTAATACATTTTGGTTTAAAGGCATATTCGTTGCAATTGGAAACGTTGTATTGACAGTTTGTGAAGCTGGAAGAAGACGCGAACCAATAATTTCTTGGTTTATATGTGAAATATCGATCCCAGCAGCTGATAATAAAGCTTGATTGGAATTAAGTTGGGGGTTGGTCATTGTTTATTTTTTTTGCTTTCAGGGGCGGAAAAATATCGTGCAGATTTGTTATAATGAATACCTAAAAAGAACAAAAATATGCAAATAAACAGGTAAAAAAGTTGTACGAACTTACTTTTTTGTTCAGAAGGAAAGTAAAGACTTAAATAGAAGATTTCAAGTTTTATCATCAAACTTGAGGAAAAAATCAATTGAGTAAATAATGAGTCGAAAAATTTGAGTTATAATTAGTAATCAATAAATCATTTCACGTTTGGTAAACACACACGTGAAAGTCACAATCCGCAAGAAGTTTGTTGCATGAATTTGTTCGTCAATTCGTTTTAATATATTAAGATCAAACATAAAATGGATATCCGCAGCCGTTTCTCTTCACTCACATTCAATTTCAAACTAAATTGATTAAAGAATGGAACGCTAATAATACTGTAATTCCGATTATTTATATATAAAATTTCTTTCTATCAGCCTTCTACTTTATCAGCTAAGCAATAATTACAATCTCTTGTCAAATTCCAGTTAAAGCGATTGCCGTTACATTTCATGTGATCTATCGCGTGGCGCGGTTGTCACGTGTGATTATCGGGATTATAAATTGACGCGTCTTCGCCTCTCGTCTTAAAAACAAACCACTACTTTTTTTAGTTTTTTCTTTGAAATTCCTTTATATATATAATCTCGCCAAAATCATATAATCAATATGTTAACGCCGCCAACGTCTGCATCAACGAGTTATACTTCCGATAATTGTTTGTCGTCCATAACGGATCCAACAGATTTTTCACATAAATCTTTACAATCAATAGATACGGTTTCTCGATGTCCAATATGTAAAGATTTTCTTAACACGCCAACAGTAGGAGAATGTGGTCACATTTATTGCTCTTTTTGCATGTTGAGAACTTTAGCTATCGAACGGAATTGTCCGGTTTGTAAAAAGAAGTTATCAGATCATCAGCTATTCAAAAGTATAACTACCGAGAAAATTGTTAATTGTTGGAAAAATGTCAGGTAAGTATCTTTGAACTTTTTCCTAAATCAGTGCGTGTAATGTTATAATAATGTTATAATATAATTAAATATTTAATAAATTCCTATTTAACATTTCAAGACAAACAGTATTAAGAGGTGCCAAAGAAGAATGTCGCAGGAAAAGAATCAGAGATTATATGCAGAAATCTAAAATAACGAATTCCCTTCATACGACTCACTTAAATCCGAAAAATAAGTATACAAGCTGTACAAATGGAAAGAAATTAGAATATGCAAATCTACGTACTCCAGAATCGACACTTTCAACATCTGATTATGATGAAAAATTAAAATTTTGTATACAACAATAAGAGACAAAAGTGAACACGAGTTGTTTAGCTGAAATTATAAAGATTTTATTATCCGACATTTTGAAAGAATCTTTTGTATTCGAAGTCACGAGTAAAAAAATATATAATAAATAAATAACATGATTTCATATGTTTGTTGTTTAAGATTTACAATCAAATATGATTTGCAAATCGGCATCCCCAAAATCTGTTGAAGATCTTGTTAATAAATTCTCGTCATTTTTTTTTTTTTTGGAAAAATATTAATAAAATGTCTTCCATTTCCGAAATATCCCAAGGTATGTAATCGTAACATAAAATGGTTCTGAAAAAGAATTTCTGAGTAGCTTTTCAATTCGTTACTTTTTTGTGTTTGTACATATTTTAGCGGGAGTTGTTTTATTAGCTGCTGTTGGAGCTTTAACTATTACCATTAAAGCACTTAGTTTCTGGAAATTACTATTTGATCTATATATTCGACCTGGCAAAAGTGTAAGTAGAATCATAATAATTATATAAGTTTGCACCGTTGTATCCCTTTCATATATGATTTCACAAATAAAAATGTAGTATAGGTAGTTGAAGTTCAAATTATTTGGTTTATATAATTTATTTTGATGTATCTTTTTTTAGCTGAAGAAGTTTGGTGCTGGTACTGGTGCTTGGGCGGGTAAGAAAAATGATTTTTGAGTCGATTTCAAGAGAAGACAAAGTCTTTTAACAAAAATTTCCCCGATTAAATTTCCCCGATTAAATTTAGTTATAACTGGAGCATCAGATGGTATTGGTAAAGAATTTGCTTATCAGTTGGCAGCAGCCAAATTTAATGTATTTTTAATTTCTCGTACTGAATCGAAATTACAAGAAATAAGCAATGATATTGGTACGTGACAAATTTTTTTTTCTTAAAAAAAAAAAATTATTTGATCTAATCTTTTCTTTTTATGTATATATATGATTAGAAAGTAAATACCAAGTTAAAAGTAAAATATATGCAATGGATTTTGCAAAAGGTGATAAAAGAGATTATGAGAATCTTAAAGAAATAATTGAAGAACTCGGAGAAGTTGGAGTATTAATTAATAATGTGGCAACAAATCACGAAATTCCAACACCATTTATATTAGAAACTGATGAAATTGTTGATAATATTGTTGAAGTTAATATTTCAGGATTGTTAAGAATGACCAAAATTATTTTACCTAAAATGGTATCAAGTAATAAAGGACTTATAATTAATGTTGGATCATTTTCCGGAATGATTCCTACTCCCTATTTATCGGTTTATTCTGCTTCTAAAGCATTTATGAGTACTTGGTCAGCAGCTTTAGGTGCAGAATTAAAATCTAAAGGAATTATTGTTGAGAATATTAATACTTACTTTGTGGTAAGCTTGAAATAGGTCAAAATATATATATATATATATTAATTTTATTTAACTCATTTAATTTAATGTAGGTATCTGCTATGTCAAAGATTAGAAGGTCTTCATGGTTAATTCCACATCCAAAACCATATGTTAAATCGGTATTATCTAAAATTGGAGTAACAGGAGGAGCAACTCATATTCCATATAGTTCTAATGTTTATCCATCACATGCTATAGTTAACTGGATAATTGCGAGTACCTTTAGTTTGAGTTTTTGGGTAAAACAAGGGTTAGTTCAACAAGAAGATATTAGAAAAAGAGCATTGAAAAAACGCGAAAGAGAAGCAGCAGCAGCAAAAGCTCAATAAAAAAAAATCAGCTTTTGATCATTTGTTAATTGTCTTATATTTTGATTTGTTTTTTTTTATATATATTATGTTTATTAAATTAATAAATTAAAAGAAAAAATTTTTTTAATTTTATCATTACCAGTTTAGGCAATTATTAAATAAGCATTGATCTAGATCTTAAACTATTTAGATGTGCAAGCCATTGTCAAACCCTAACATGGCAAAGGTTTAACAAATTGAACACCATTATAATTTAGATAATTTAGATACAATATCTGATATAGAATAAACAAAATCTGTATATTTATCAATTCTAGATGGATTATTAGGGATTGATGGAGTATCTTTTAACACAACAAGATGTTTAAAAACAAAAGTTACAATGCAATAAGCAACTAGTTTTGGATTTTCCATTGTTACCTAATATGAGAAAAAATATTAATTATTAGAAAAATTAATTTGAATATACAATATAAATAAAATTTTATTACCAAATGACCACATCCGGGAATTTCACACCATTCACCTCGTTGAGTACGTGTTTTTATAAGTGAACCCCACTCCAATCTATAAAAGAAAATGTCTTAATCATTAATACAACAAACCTAAAAAAAAAAAAAAATTGGGAACCTTACTCTAAATTAGATGTTTCACCAGTTAAAAATAAAATTGGACATCTAATTTCATGTAATCGATAAAATGCATCAATTGTACAATAGGAAGAACTAGCAAAAATATTATCTGCAAACGTATACTAAAACCAAATTTTTAGTAATATTGATTTGATGTAAACTAGCTCATGCTCACGCGCAGGAAATTTATATTAAAAACTTACGTATTCTTGTAATTTGGGACATTTGAGTGTAATTTGTCCATCAGGTGTTTCACGTAAACCATATTTCTTATAGAAGTAATTAAGTCAATTAAGTACATAATACATAAAATGAAAATAAATAAATATAAATTTACTATGTGGATATCTAATACTTCAGGATCCCAACTTTGGAACATTGGATGTTTAAGAAACGAAGTCTTTGCGATATTTCTGAATATACATTTAACCATATTTTTTTGTCATTTTTTTTTTTTTTTAAAAAAAAAAAAAGAAAAAAAGCGATTTATATTATACCTGTTTGGCCAAATATCTCTTCTTTTTATTATTGAATTAAGTTCAAATGATGGAAATACTGTGAATCGCGGAGATAACACTGGGTCTACGCAAACAATACATGAAAACGTACCGGGTTTAAATAATTCTGCCATAGCCCTACATAAAAAAAAGAAAAGCGAAAAGTGAATTCACAAAAGTAAGGATAAATCTTGTTTCTCTTTAAAAAAAAAAAAAAAAAATGAAAATAAAAAA
>JADRCO010002073.1:0-15326 GCA_021464525.1 Rhizophagus sp. LPA8_4_AMF | reverse complement strand
TATTTTTCCATGGATCGGGTTTTCCCAAGAGACAGTGGTAGGAAGATCACAAATTTCAGACAAATTTACCAGCTATTATCAAAGATAAGATATAATGGTTTTTTCCAGGATCTTTTATGCTTGAGATTATTCAAGAAGCGCCAATGCTACTCAAAAAAAAAATTTTTTTTTAAAGACTTGTCGATTTATGGGTCTCAATCAATACTCAATACGTAGAACATCAGCATTTTCGATACGGATGACTTCAACTAAGCGTATCATACTTTGATGTCACCGAAACTACTTGAACCTGATCGCATGCTTTTAATATAAAAGTTATATCCATCCGAGATTCAAGATTAATGATCATACTTCCACACAAAGAAGTTTGAAATCAAAAGAAATAAGAATTCTTCTGATTGGGAGAGACCAGTATTGGATTTGGGCAATTTCCAATTAATACAATAGGATTTTAACGTATATATCATACCCAATCGGAATTTCGGATATATACCTTGGATGTCTACAGTAATTAGAGAACTATATGTCCGACTGGGCAATGGCCCTTGTTATTGAAATTTTCCGACATTATAATTTATCGATAATAGAAGACGAATCTAATTAGAGATTTAGATATCGTTGAACTAAAAAAGGTATCTAATTTGCTAAGTGCTAATTACTGATCAATATATGTAGAAAATTTCTAATTTTCATTTTATTAAAGATAAAGGGACAGGTTCTTTCATATTAATTATGTAAGCAGATGTAAAACCGATGTTTATGAACCAATTTTTCAAAAATGGTAATTGGTGTATCAAGTTCAGCCGGAAATCTTATTGAATGCCGTGTTTACTAAATCATCGATGAGAATAACGAGTATAATGATTGTAAAATTATTCCTAAAATGGTTAAAAGGGTAATAAGGCAGAAAAGGTGTACCATCATCAAAGCTAAGTATGCTCCATTGACCGATAGTGCAGAGTACCGTGAGGGAAAGAATTCTCATTAAAATTTCGTGATTTGAAATTCAAGTTGATGTTAATTACCGACTAAGTTTATATTCAAAAAATTCTTCTCAGATCTAGAGTATAGACAGTTTTTGCCCATGTATATAAATAGTTAGTTACCTTTGTTATTTAATCAAAAGCAATTTTAATAAATTCATAACACTATCTAACACCCTTACCATCTTTAAATTGGATAAAGGTGGACATCATCCAAAGTTTTGCACAGTGGCCCATGACTCATCCATATTTTCCATTTAAATCTCAAGATAGATTGTCGCTTCAGTGCCAGTTCAAAGCCTACTTAATCATCTGTACCCTTTGGTTAGTACTAAATGATTTTCATTGTGAGCAAAATACCAATTTGTCGTATATTGCTTATATTTATATGGATTGGAGGATAGGTTTTTAGATGACCTAGCATTTTGAAAATTGTTTTTAAAAATATAACAATAAATTATACCAAAATGATTAATTTCCTTAATGAACCAACTTTTTATTATCGTTTCCGGTTCAATTATCTTCACTACCTAAATTTATATTATGCAATATGCATTTTACGTGATAAATAATTGATCATCTTTTAACTTATTTCAAAATAATTTAATTGTTATATCAGAGGAAAGTGAAACTGAAGGAATCAGTACGTTGTTATATGAACTCACGTGATCTCGACGGTGAAACCACAGACTCCAATTATTTCACTCACAAAATTACAGGTTGACAAAAATAAAAGGAAAGAGTTGTTAGAAGGTCATATCCAAATTTCTTCTCAGTAGGTATATCACTATATCTGGTATATCAATAGTTACACAGTACGCATGAAAAACATAATTTATACAAAAATCCACAAAAGAATTTTTTCATTTTGATTCTAAAAAAGATTAAGTTAGGATATTGTTACGGAAATTAGATTAAAAATACTAATTGAAAAAAATATCCTGATGGATTAATACAGAAAGATGGAGGTATAATACGTATAATACTGGAAATAATATTGGCTTTATTTTTTTTCAGATTTCTGAATTTTAATAAAACTTAGTGTCAAATAAAACCAATAGATACTGAAAAAAAAACCAGATTCTTTACTAATAACTCTATAACATCTTTTTTTTCAAACTCTTAGTTCAAAAAAATTTTTTACTCAGTATTTGGAAATTTCATTAAAATCTATTGGGATTTTAAAATCTATTTAAAGAATTTTTTCTGAGTCCGTTATATTATAAGACCTTTTTCGGTAATTCCTTTCACAATATAGTCTATATCCCTAGCTGAGTTGAGTATAACGTAATTAAGCTAAACTACGAACTGAAAAAACTCTATATTTATTGTAGAGTACACACCTTTGAATTTTTAATACTCTATTAAATTTCATATCATACTAAAGCTACAAATGTGGGGTCAATTAATTGAGTTTGATATGACTCGATTAAGAACACTAATAAGAACATTATTTTCTTTTCAAAGGTATTGAACCTTTTATCTAATCTGCAAATCTTGTCGTGGAGAACATCAAACTTAAATTTGAATTTCTTGTCAAGAATTTCGATTTTGTTGTCAAATTTTTTGTCGAGAATTTACATTTTGTTATCAAATTTCTTGTCGTTTAGTCAATTTTGCTGTCAACTAAATTGACCATGCCTTTTATGGTATCGATTCTATCTTAAAGTTCACCATTTATCATTCGATATCCTAAAAAATAAAGGATGTTATTCTCATCTTACGTGAGTGAAATGGCAAACAGTTTCATATTTACTGTACTATGCATACGCTTTTTACGGTAACTGCATAATATAACAGAGAAAAAACTCCAAATATTGTGATAAAAAATTCAAGGTAACCATAATATTTCTTAGCTTTCTTCTTAATCACATCTAAAGATACAAATTTGTTTAATGTTTTTTATGGTGAAAATCACCATGTTATCCACTGCGTAAAAATATATCCTTTTCTTACCACTAATTCTTTCACTACCTTCTTTGTTGTTTATGGTTTAATTTTTTTTCAACGTTTCAGTATTTTCTTGTTCATTACCAAACATTTTGTTCGTTTTGTTAGATCAGTTTGCAAAATGAAAGAGATGATGTCTAATAATAATATGATTTATATATTTATTGATTACGTCATTAAAAAAGGAGGTCTTATTTGTATCACCTAGGAGGTACATGCAAAGTTAAAGGCAAGCCCTAAGATCACAGTCTCGTGAGACATTACACTGAATTTTGTACTACATAGGCAATACATACTTCTGAATTTGAACACGCTATTAAAACAAAGTTGATAACTTGTGAAATAGCCTGTCCCTATTTATTATAATTTAGCAAGAATAAGACAAGTCTATCTATGCAATTGCAGAAATACTATCCGATCAACTCACCACGATATTCTTCTCTTCGGAAGGGTTTGATAGAAACTAAATCAGAAAAGAATTGGCATATTCAATATAATGTATATCAAAAAAGCATAAAGATGAACAAATTATTTGTAGAACGTGAATGGAGATACCTATTTTCTTTTTGTGGAAGATTTTCGCATCAAAAATAATGTCATCACCAATTTGTCTTGGAAATGTCAATCCAAGATCACTTAATCATCTTTTTTTGTTCTCATGCATTAATACTGTGCATTTGTGTCTTTTTATGCCGGTTTAATCCAGACAAATTAGAATAGGAGGTATTACAAATATCGCACTTAACTGTGTCCTTATTGTTAACTTCCGAATTGGACATTGCAACAGAATTTTCTTGCGTATCAATGTCATTGATTGCGATTTCATCATCATAAACTTCTTCGTCTTCTGGATCATTCTCAACGTCTGTTTCGTCCAACATAGTTTTCAAATTTTCTGAAAGGTTTTCGAGTGTCTGTAGGTCAAGAAATTTTTAACTTCCGATGCGTCTTAATTCATCAGACAGCTCTATTTTGGACTGTCGAAGAGTTTGGTCGTACTTTGCCTTTAGATCAGCATAATCCTGCTGGTATTTATTACACTGTCGTTTAATTCGTGTATTCTCCTCAGTTAAAATTTTCAATTTTCTTTTAAGTGCATTAGTGTTGTCTCCGAGGCTTTTGAGAGCCTCTTCAAACTTTTTATCTAATACTTGCGCTAGGTTCCCATCAAACGTATGGACATTTACATTCTCGATATTGGCTTGAAGAACGTTTAGGTTATTGCGATCCTCCGTAATGATTTGGACATCGAGGTTATCATGGTCATCTGTAACCGTTTGGACATCGAGATCATCACGGTCATCAGTATTGATTTGGGAATTAAGGTTAGTAGATTACCTCTCTCTTCTAAATTACTAGTGTGATGTTCCACCAAATTATCGTGATCTTTTTTCTTTCCGGGATCTTTATTAATTTCGTTGTTTTCTTGTGCCGCTAGAACATTCTGGTTATCATGTTTTCCATTGGAAATGAATTGTTCTCCTTGCAGATTGATAAGAATTCGGGAAAATTCCATGTCATCTATACTAAGCTGAATAGTAACAACTATTTTTTGTAGTTTCTGTATGCTAAAAACGCAGCCGTGAAATACAAATGATCAGGAGAAGATAGCTCCACCGAGTCTAACTGTACGCTCAACTCTGTAATATTAATTCCAAAATAAACTTATCTCGTTAGTACTTTTATGAGGAGTGGCAATTACGGAAATATCCTCAGACCTTTGGTAATAATGACTAAGATAAATTAGAATACATATTGACATTCGTGCATGAATTCGCATGTACAGTATCTCCATTTAAACCAAGTACCTGAGGGTTTTCTTTCGTAGAGAATAAATTTTTTGGTATAAGCGACTTTCTAAAATAATTAAAATAATTACAACCTCCCCTAGAAAAGGCTTTTATATATTTATAGAACGACAAATGGAGACTGTGGAGTAGTAGGCTTCGGTTTACGAAAAATAAAACAAACGTACAGTAGCTTCGCGTTTTTATTTCGAATTACGTCATACATCACATGATTCACATGATTATGTTATACAACGCACGATAATTTGTGAACGATTGCCGATCCATAAACTCTTGCTATGTTCAAAGTATAAAAAAATAGTATCATTTTGTTCTCGGAAAACTTGCGTCTCAGGCTTCATGTTTGATTAGACCGAATAGTATTCTAATACGAAAACAAGCTTTAGAAAATGTTAATTTTACTATATATGTTTGCTAACTGCTATGGATAAATCTCTCGCTTAAATAGATAGAAAATATCAGGCGCATACCCATGCGGAAGTAGTGGTAACTGCGTCATACTGTTATTTTTGTTGTGTGAACTAGTCTACACATAAAAGTCCTTAGCAGAAATATCTATTTAGAGTGATAGGGATTTTTTTTTGTTTTTACTAATGTTCATTAATTCAATTTATAGGTTCAGCTTTAGATATGAAAACATATTCTTGGGACTGTATTATGTGATTTCTATAGTCGTTTCCACAATTATCTCTTGACTAAGTTTAGTTAACCGCAGTACATTTTATTCGTCTTTAGAATAGCTTTAATTGATTTCAATAATCACTTGATGGAGTTTTAGATACTCTAATGTTCTAATTGAAAAATATTGGAAGACTATACTATGATATTGATAATTTACTACATTAAAATTGATAAACTTACGATAATATAATAATATAAATAACTTTATTTAATATAATATGATAAAACAACAATACATAGATAATAATTTAAAAAGAATACAGTTATAAGAAATAAAAATAATATATAAAATAAAGTTAAAAGAAAATTTTATCTGGTCACTAAAATTAAATGAATCATTTAAATAAAAAGTATTTTGAAAGTGAATTTGCGAGTTTACGGTAATGATATTTAAGCTTGAATCTTTGTTGAAAAAGGTTTTGTAAATCTAAATTAGCCAAATTTGCGAAATTAGGTATAACGATAATTTTAATCTTATTTTAATGTACACATCTGCTGATGGTATTTGTATGACATATGAATCCATCGTTAAATAGAATCATACGTACATTAAAAAAAAAAATAAGATAATTTAAAATCGGGAATGTAAAATCTAAAAATCTCAGGATTATCAGTTTGAGGATGATTTACCTCATTGGAGGATGACTAAAAAAAATCAAACTGGTCTCGAAAAATGGGAAATGGTAGGGCGTGATGCAATGTGCAAAATAACCTTATCCAATCCTAAATAATTCATAATCATCTAATGTCATAGAGGATATCGAAAGAATTGGTTGTTAAAATTATATCACATTTTATATTTTATTATATTTATTAGTTAACAATAAACAAAATAATCAAAATAACAAAGTTTAAATTTACAGTTGTTTCATATGATGGCAACAGCCTATTTAATGTGCAATAAAAGTATATAAGTCCTTATTCAGAGTGATTTTATCCAATAATCAATCCAACGATTACAAAAACTTTCAATTCATAGTATCAATTCATAATTCAGTTTACTTTATTATTGAATCTAAATTATTACATTAAAGAGATTTTAAACATAAACTTCGATATTAAAGAATACAATAAACGTAAAATGTCAATCTTTACAATTTATTATAATGAATTTCTAATGAATTTTAACATCATTTGGTACTTAATTCACAGTGTGATAAATTCATTTTCTCACTTGCTTAATTTTTAAATCAAACATTAATTGATTCCAAATTATTTATAAATAGATTATTGACATACCAGATTATCACAAATGTGTGCTCAACGACTTGAAATTGTCCCTTTTCTGGGATCTCAATCTGATAGACTCTTCCGAGATCTGGCATAGTGGCATTATATTTTGCCCAGTTTCTGGATATAACCAACAATGCACCGACTGAGTTGTCTAGATTCTGGATTGCTGCATTTCCTTCTGCGTTATTGAAAGCAAAAGCACAATCAGATGGAATTCCTGCACCAGGTGGGAACTGGGCGTAATCTTGTTGACTTTGAATTACTAATAAAATAAATAAAAGAATTCTTAAAAAAATAAACAACCATAATATTTATTGTCCATACATACGATTAACAATAGCTATATTGGTGTTTGCTGCATTTTGTAGAGCTTTGGCAGCTAATCCCAAATGATCCCATTCGATTAGCAAAAGTGGATCCTTATCAACATCTTTTTCTTTCTTATTCTATTTTTTTTGATAAGTTTTTCCCATTGTTTAATAATATTTTGAGATTCTTCACTGAGAATTTCGCTACCTATCAAGCAAGACAAATAAGTCATATTATATTCCTAAAATTACAAAGGTTTAATATCACAAACCTGTTTCTTTATGAGCAATTTTTTGAAAAATTGCTTTAAAACACTAGAAGACTCAGACATTTTGGATGACAAGTATGAGTGAAAATTTATTAAACATATTTTACGTTTCATTATTTATATAATTTTTTTATTTAATAATGATATTTTTAATAATATAACAATATTTTTTATATTTTTAATAATGTAATAGTATTTACTTTATAAGTGAAAAAAATGACCATCATACAATCACTGCTATTGTAATCCGTTACCTAAATTACGCCAGACATCTCAAATTTTTTGCACCACTGTATATAAGTGAGAATTTTATCCATATTATTATTTCCAATTTATTTTATGGTACAAATTACAAAATGTTATTTAGCAGTTAGTGCCAGTCAACATTCATAGGAAATAAAAATGATTCCAGCAGTGTGTATCACGATAGCTGTCAAGTGTCAACTGCCGATGACTTGAAATGACAAATGAATTAAATGACAAGCAAATGACCAGTCATTTAAGTCATTTGACCAATATTAAATATTTTGTAAGTTTTTATTAATAATCTTATCTAACATAAAATATAAAAACAAAATTTTTTAAAAAAAGTCTTGTTTATGTAACAAAAAAAAAAGTTTCATAACAAAAAAAGATTTTCTTATCACGTGACTATAATTTATATTTAACGAAAAGAAAATTTTAAAACGGTAGATGTGATGCAATATGCAAAATAACCTTATCCAAACTTAATCATAATAAACCTAACTCTATAAACTATTAGAGGAATTCAATTCATTTGAGGATAAACGTTGAAGGGAAGAGCAGAGATGAATTGCAACTAAAGATGGAAATAGAAAACATGGAGCAGGGTTGAATTCGTATAACTTCTGTATACATCAGAGTTTCCTAATGGTAAACACATTATGCTTTTTCATTTATTTTTTCGAAGTAACGATTTCGTTCTTATTTTAATAGAGTGTTAATTATATTTCTTCAGAATCTTCTCTAAATATTTGGTATCATATTTATAATACGTTTAATATTTCTTCGTGTTTAAGAAAATTCCAACCACATATGTTGATTTCGATGAGCGAATTAGTAAACATATAAATAAAAAAAAAAGGACGACAATTTATTAATAATAAGTAATGAAATACAGAAAAAATAAGAATAATAGACCGGTTCCAAGCCGGAAGTATTAGTATATTTTACAGGTATAATGAATGCGCATGTAGAAAATTATAGTATTTTTTTGTTATCTATTTTGTCTCAATATATTTACTGTGTAATATTTAGCGTTCGATATTTCTCCAGTTCGTCTCTTAAGAATTTAACACTGTGTCGCATTTGCATATTTTTGAATAGGTTTGTCTCCTACATGATTAACTTTAGTAAATGAAAATTTTTATTCGTTGATAACACTTCAATAAGATCACGTGACTAAAATGGTACATCCATCATCATCTATTTGCTATTTAGCGAGTATATAGTAAATCGGTACGGTATGATATGGTGTAAAAGGTAAGGTACGATCAATAATGTACAGGTACGAATGGGCATGATGTTAATCATACTAGTAATTTAATTGAGTTTATTATTGGCTTAATATTGATATTACGATTAATAATAATTATGATAAATTGACAATTAAATCGAATAATAATACTTAAAGCTAAAAGAAATGCAACTTAAAAAAATGGAACAAGAATGAATAGAATTATATTAAATATGATAAATAATTTATATAATTATTAAGTTTCAGGAAATGTTTTAAATTTAGAATTTTAGATAGCAAATTTTGCATGTTTGAAAAATAAGTACCAATTCGTAAAATCAAATAAATAAGTAAGTAAAATAAATTTGGCAATTTTTGTTTTATAGTATAAAAGTACAATTGGAATTATTATTATTTTCAATCAAAATTATGTAAAAGTCAATATTTAAATATTTAAATATTTTTTTTAATTTCAGATGGATAAATTCAGCTTCTTTGTTTTAATTATTAACTAGCAGTATCTCGTTGCTTCGCACCGGGCTATTGAATTGGTTTAAATTTATTCACCACCGTAATTTATTATTTAAATTTTGATTGGCTAACTTATGTAGCAATTATTTTATTATCTATTCGCTTTAGATTTCTTTGTTTCTTGTTTCTCAAGCTTTCATGCAAGCTTGGTCATAGAAAACTAAGGATTAAATTGAAGCTTTGGATAATAGAACAAATTATGAAGGTGAATCTTCTAGGTTATTATTTTTTTGTATTGCTTTTTTTGCTTTGAATTATACTAACAAATTTTTTTTACTATTTCCTTTCATTCTCTATTCCCTTTCAATTCCCTTTCATTCTTCATTTCTTTCATTCTTCTATTCCTTCCTTTATACCTTCCCTTTCCTTCCTATACACCTTCTCTTTCCTTCCTGTACACACCTTCCCTTACACACCTTCCCTTTTCTTCCTGTACACCTTCCCTTTCCTTCCTTTTTCCTTTCTTTACACTGGTTTTTTATTCTTTCACCCCATGCTTCTTTTGTCTCTTTTTTGCACCCACTTTATTCATTTCTTTACCCATTTTTTTGTTTCCTTACGCCTATTTTTCATTCATATACTTTCTTTCTTGTTTCTTTATATTTGATTTTTTGCTGAGAACATATTAATAATTAACAAAGATATAAAAAATTTTTGTGGCAATAAGCAAATGTATAAATTTTAAACGATAAATCACTTGATGAAAGTAGTGATGTATCGCACGTGCGTTAAATAAATTTACTCAAAAAAAATAAATAAAAAATGAAAAAATAAAAATATTTTAAAAAACAGTAAAAAAAATTTCGTGTGAACTTAGGCCTTTACAAATTAAATATTAGATTAACGTCCTTTCTGGCTCAAAAATTTGAGGGGGGGGGGGGGGGGGGGGGGGGAGAGTATAATTTAAACAAACATGCATATGTCATTTAAACATATTTAAAATTTTGGAAATTTTCGGTAAAATCGGAAATATTCGGTACCACTCAATTTTAAAAGGTGCTTTAAACATATGTGATCATATGTGTTTAAATTGCCTTTGTAATTTTCAAGAATAGAGGGGGGAGGACGTTGAACTAAAAATTAATTTGGAGCGGCCTTATTAGTTAGATAAACAATATCAAAAAGAATCCCCCTAAAAAAAATTCATTACGTGCAAACTTATTAGTCGAAAACCAATATCACTGACTAAAAAAAATCTCACTAAACAAAAAAATTGCAAAGACAGATCACAGTCCTGATCCAAACTAAAAAAAGAATAAACAATATTTTTCGGGTTAAAAAAAAATTAAAATAAAATACAAAAATTCCGATAAATTCCAATCAAAAAAATTAAAAAAAATTCCGATAAAAAAAGGAAAATTCCGATAAAAAAAGAAAATTTCTGATAAAAAAGAAAATTCTGATGAAAATAACCAAAAAAAATCCAATGAAAAAAATAACTAAAAATAATTCAATAGAATAAAAAATAAATTAACTAAAAAAAAATATTTCGGCTTAAGAAAACTGGAAAAATAGATAAAACAAAAAAAAAATAAATCTCGGTTAAGATAACCGAAAGAAATAATAATAATAAAAAGAGGAAGAAAAGCCGATAAAAAAAATTTTAAAAAAACTAATAAGGTAGTTTCGGTATTTGGTAAAAACCGAAAAAAAAAAAATTGTTTAGTTGCGGCAACTACTGTAAGAGAGCGGAAACGAAATACAATTAATAAGAACTATTAGTACTATATCTTTTTTTGTTAGCATTAATCCATCATCAGAATATAAAAAAAATCTCACCGCAGTCATGAAAACCAATCAAATTCCCTTAACTAAATAGATCGGGCGTAGGAATATCACACTTTTCAATGTTACACAATTCAAATTATTTATACAGGGTAATCTAAGCGTGACAAAATTTTTTTAATTATATAGATTAGATAGATATAATTTGATCATCCTTTTTAATAATCAGCTTGTTAATTACAATCTTTATACATTTGGTTTCGTACCATACCTGTAACTTTAGTAGTAGTAATATATACATACGGCAAAAAGCATGCACGGTATAATAAGTAAGGTATTATTAATTATGTACAGGTACGATGGGTACGATGCCAATCGTACCGAAATACCATAATGATCAATCACATTACAGTTGTATTATAGATGAAATGAATACTAATTTTATAAAAATAGAAATGCTTTTAAAAATGCAAAAATGTTTTAAATTAAACTGAAATCAACAAATAAATTCATACATATCGTTTTATAAAAAATAATAATTAGTAAATAAATAATCAATCAAATCCAAATTCCATTACTGACATAGCCTAAGTGATTTTAATGCTTCCTCTAATTGTTGTCTATATCTTCTTCCATAGAAATTATGGAATTTTTTCTATAACATTATTTTTTCAACGAAACGTAACTAACATCAGTTTCGCTTTTTCCTTTTTTTTATAGACAACTGGTCTTCGGATTTTTGGAGTTCTGTATGGTTTTCTTTGAATTATTTCTTTAGCGAAACAATTACTCCTGTTCTCGTTTTTTTTCTTTTTTCCTTGTAAGAACTGTCTTGATTCACAGAAAGGGCTGGGTATGCAATGCTGGTCATTTTGTAGCGCGTGATACATGATAGGTGATACCGGCAATGTACTTGTACTTGATATGGTTGTAAAAGTTCTGGATAATTCTATAAATGGTTAAAGAACTTTTTTTCGTCAAATGATGAAAAAAGTTCGATCGAAGAATTCTCTGCTGCTATTATTAAGGGTATTACCATATGTCATGTGGTTAATTTTTTTGGCGGTTATTTGTTTGTTTAATAACGGATTGTTTACATGAAAATTATTAATTGAATTATTAATTGCCTAATTACAGAATCATATATACATATTCACAACTTCCATATGAAGATTTTCATTAAGTTTCTTAATGAACAAAGTTTTTTAAAGTTAAATAATGAAGTTCGAAACTGTGGCTTACTAACTGTAAATATTACAGAAGTTTATATCGTACAGAAATTTGTATAAATTTACTATGTATGGGAGATCATTATGAAATAACACGTAATACAGTACGTTAATTTTCCAATCACACAAAAAAAGTTTTTATATTCCCTTTCATTAATACCATTTTAATCAAATGTGTGACAAAATAAAGATATTTTCTGTATTACCAATAAATAATATCACATTTTAACCAATTATTAAATACTTTTAGATTTCTCAAATTTTATATATAAATATACATCCTTTTATGATTGTTAGGTTTCAGATTCTTTGAAAGGAGAATTAAGAAACTTCTTACAAAATTTCAAATATTTCTCGTATCTTAAGAATTGTTTAAATATGTCTACCCTTTTCAAGAAACATATCATTAGTAACATGTATGACTTTTTCAAGAAACTTTATGATTATATCATGAAACATTACGATAGTATTGTGACTTACGGTGGATTGATTATTTTAGTATGTCTAACCGGATTTATTACATCAGTTGGAGTCGGACGTGTAGAGATGATTTTTCCTATAAATAGCACATTTATAACAGCAATACCAATGATGTTAACATATGTATTGTTGCATCTGACGATGCGCATATTTAGTAATTTGTTTAATTGGGTGATGAGTTATTCAATATTTTATGGTAAAAAAGAAATTGAACCACGCTCTTTATTGGCAATAGCCAATAATCAAGATACCGGAATGTTACAGTCAATTAAACTATTATTAACAGAGAGTAAAATTCCACGAATACTAAGAATTATTATTTTTATAATTGCTTTAGTTGGAACACTCGAACTAACTATTGGATTTGCAATAAGCACAACTACAATACCAGGATCTTTATCAATTAAAAGTGAAAAATTTAATGCTGATCCTTTAAAACCATGTGCGGATGGAGAAGGAGGATGTCCAGCATTATTACAATCTAAATTTAGATTTCAATGGTTACAAGGTGCTTCAGATGTGATGGTAAATGGGATTTCCTTACAATTATCTAAACACTGGGGAGATTTGGTTGACGGTGAAAGAGTAGTGATGGTAGCAACAACCGATAACAATACAAATACATATTATAAGTTGGTACAAACTGAGAATGAGATCATTCCAGCTTTTAGTTTGAATACTATGTGTTCCAATACTACTATAACTTATCCAATTCTAGGATCAGAATATTTTCGTGATTTAAATATAACAAAACCAACCCCGTTATTTGAGTTAATACAAACCATACAAGCAGATTCTGGATTAAAAAATCGTTGGATGGGAGAAATTATTAAACTTGAGCAAGATAATCTTAATGAAACAACACGAATAACCTTAAATTTTGTGCAAATATTACCTATCAACTCATCATGTGATGGAAATTTTGATATAGCTGGAAGCTTACAAATATGTCGTCCTACAAAAGGTTTGCAAATTAGCTGCATAATGAATACGCATGTTGAACACGTTGAATATATAACAGCGGGATGTGATACCTGTGGTACTAGAGGAATTAATAACAAGAGAGTGGAATATTCTAGTCCCAAGCCGGTCTACGGAGACTTTTTGCATGAATCATTAGCATCGTATGGTGGCCATGTCCTGATACCTCAATGCGACACAGTTAATTTTGGAGGATGTTTGGCTCCTGACACAAATAATGTAGATCTGGTAAAAGATAAATTTATCGAATTATTACGTGGCATTACTGCCTCTGGAGTCATTGCTAGACGAATCTTATTGTCAGGTAAAGGCATAGAAATACCAGTCCAGCTTTTAATTAAAGGAGAAACTGGAGTGAAATTAGAAATCGGCGCAGGATATTGGATTACTATACTTATAATGAGTATTTTATGCTTTTTAGGAGTTGTTTGTTGGCAATTCATAAGATGCGGAAAAATAAAAGTAAGTGAATTAACTCAAATATCTATTGAATGGTTAATATTTGATGTTAAAGAAACAAACGATTGTATTAGAAATGATAAAGGTTTAATTAAATATACCTCCAATAACACGTTTTCACCAGTATAATATATGATGTATTTTATATTCAAATTATATAGTATTTATGTATATTTTTAAATATTAACTATATTTTGTATTCAAATTATATAGTTCTTGTATATATTAAATAAAATGAACTATACTTGTTAAATGTAATTGATGCTGCCGTATAAGATCGTCACTTCGCTAATATTGTGTAACATAAAATAAAGTAAAATGACTTAATTAATTATTGATCATATAATAATAATTTCTGAGAAAATAAATTAATAAACAAAAATCGTGTACAAGATATCATACAAGATAATGAAGATGCTACTTAGAATCTTTATCCAAAACCTTAATATTAAATGTATATAACACCGTACAACGTGCAGGTGAGTCACATGAACTCATGAAGATGATACGCAAGATGATTCCATAATTGGTGTGATTTTCCTATAAGCCAATTGCCAGAATTGGATCACGTGATAAAGGTGAGAATTGTTGACGTAGTAATCTGACGTCTTGTTTAAATATTTAATTTGCAATTTATAATAATTTATTTAAATAAATAATTGAAATATATTAGTTTTCATTTTCTACAGATAATTAATATATAAATAATACAATATTATTATTGTTTAAAATAAAATTTAATATTATTAATAAGTTTAAAAATTTTATAGTCTTTAATTTAACAACATTTGATTTTTCTTAATAAGATGAATTAAATAGTATAGTAGTAACTTTATCTTAATTTATCGTGTTTTCAATTTAGTTGAAACTGATCAATTATAGATAAAAATAATAAAATACCGAAAACACTTACATCACACGTTATATTTAAACACATGATAATTTACTAAACAAAAAAATTATTTTTCATGTTCACAGTAAAATAAAAAATAATGATATTTGGTGTGAAGTTGCAGTTTTCGGTGAGGGACTTCTATTCCCATTAAAAACATTACGAAAATAAAAAAAAAATTGTAAAAGTAATCCAAGAGTGGCTTAGCATGATGCGTCCCTATAAAAAAAGTGGATACGTTTTTTATACGGAATTTATACGGAACAATACGTTTACATACTGAAAGATACGTTTTTCATACGGAGAGATACTGAATTGGT
>JADRCO010002072.1:0-15326 GCA_021464525.1 Rhizophagus sp. LPA8_4_AMF | reverse complement strand
TTTTTAGCAATTTCAACGTTCATACCTGTCAAATACACTTGGTCAAAGGTTGAAACGATTGGTTAGGCGGCGGAACGATTGGTTTGACATTAAAACGATTGTTGAGGCGTTAGAATGATTGGTTTTTTCGCAATAAAAAAAATTTTTTTTTCTTCACGTGTATTAGGACTATATTAGGTACTGTGTAAGGGTGGCTTTGCATCAGCTGATAAGTCAGATGGCAAATCACAGTTGCAGAAATTAGCTGATCAGTGACCATAAAAAAGGCCCAATTATAAATATCCGCGCATATGAGTATTAATAAAACATCAATAAAAAAACGTTCTGCAACATTTTTTTTGAAAATTTATTAAAAATATTGCGAAAGCATTTTTAATAAAATTTCTAATAAAAAAAATATTTTGCGTAATATTTTAATAGAAAATTTTAATAAAAAACATTTCTTTAAATATTTTTTAATAATTTAAATATAAAAAATGTTTCACCATTTTTACATATAAAATTCTAAGAAAAATGGCAAAACATTTTTTCTTAATAACTTTTAGGTTAGGTTGAGTATCTGACTCGATCTGATATAAAAATGTTTTGGCAGCTTAGTATTATCAAATTTGATCTTAATAATCTTATTGGCTGGGTTTTTTAATTTATCAGATTTTACTTTAAGTGAAGTAACAAAATAACAAAGGAAGACGCATTTTGTTTATCTAGTATCACAGTACTCAGTTATTGTTTGGCTGCATTTGTAGCTTATGTCTTAGCTTTTTTTTCTCTCACATTTCCTTTTTGATTTAGATATCATAAGTGTAAACAAATTTTCTTTGTTAATAGGATTAATATCAATATTTGATTGATGCTCATCATCGTCATTTGCAGTTACCATACTGAGGTCAGCGTCAAAGGTAGATGAGATTAGGTTTTCATATTTAGGATCATCATCACTATCGTGATCTTCATCAGATTTGTCTATCATAATGTGATCAATATTACCAGCATATGCAAAAAGAAGACCCTCTATGATAGTATTATAAACGATGAATTTGACATAGCTATTATTAAGCTCCATAAGTTTGGTAGTTTTTTTGTAGTCTTTAACAGAAGTTTTATATTCATGCTTTAAAACTTGTTTCAACTGTTTTTTGCAAAAAATGTCATCCTTTACAGTTAAAGGAATGAATAAACAGTGCTTTTCTTTGTCAATGAAAACTGACTGTACTATTAGTTCAGCTACAGCTAAAGATCTTGTTACTCATTTTCTTTAAAGCCTTTGAATAGTTTGAACTTATATTTATACAAAGAATAACTCAAAAGCTCTTATAATGTTGATTTCAATGTACTTTCAGATATATTGTATAAGGGTTTGGTAAAAAAATAAAAAATTTTTCCATACAAAATTTTGGTCCAAAAGATCGTTAAAAAGAGTTCCTTGCTACAATTGAATTTTATTAACTTATTTTTAATTATTTTACTATTTAATAATCTATTTTAATAATTTTTTTTATATTTAATTTATTTAATTATTAAAAAAATACTATATTAAAAATATTTTTAATTATATATATATTTTTAATATTTAATATTTTGATAATATATATTTTATTAACTTTGCTAAATTATACTATTAATATTTAATATTATAATATATACAGTTAACTTCTTTTATACCATTTTAAATATAGCTATATTTTCTTTTATAAGTGCATTTATATTGGTTTAAGTTATTAATAAATTTATTAAAAAATCCTTTTTTAATTGTATCATATAGTACTTTATAATTATATCTTTTTTTTTTTTATTCTAAAAAGTGTAATTATATAGAAAATTAACTGTATTTTTATAAAAACTGTAATCTAAATTAAAATTATTCAGCATTTTAAAAATAGAAATACTATAATTAATAGGAGTTATCTTAACTTCTATATATATTATATAATTTTTAAATTTTAAAAATTAAATTATTATGTAATTATTTTATAATATAAAATAGTATACTAAAATTATATAAAAATAGTGTGATGTATTAATCATCATTCTTTACTCATTTATTCTTTTTCTTCTTTACCCTTATATTTTAAATATTTATCCATAATGAAGAATAATTATGATTCTGATCAAAACCTAGAAAGAATAGAGTCAGATAATAAATCTTTAAAATTAGGTTTAACAGTTAGAAAAAGCTTTCAGACATAGGGTAAAACTTTAAATTTTTTTACTAAATACTGCCATCAAAAAGAATTTTTATTTTATAAATATCATAGTAAAATAGTTAAAACTTTTGCAGATATAATATGAATTTTAAAAAGAATTTTAAAGTTTTTTCATTTTTATTTACAGTATATAAATCACAAAAATTGATGATACTTTTAGGCAACATAATATAGGTTCAGAAGTTATTAAATATTCATGGTATGCCAATCTTAATTGGCCAAAAATCTTACCTGTTACTCTTTTTTAAAATAAGAAGTATAAAATTCTATTATAGATTATCAAAATAGCATGAATTTATTATTAAGATTTCAAATATATATATGATGATTTTAAATCTATTAATAATTAAAACTTTACATGCATAGTCAAATAGACAATAATTGTCTGAAAGTCTTTTTTATGAAACTCAATCTTTATCAAAGTATAGTTAAAGAACTTATTCAGATTAGTTGTTTATTCTTTAACATTTATTCTTAAAATTTTATAAGCGTCTAATAAGAAATTTTAATTTAGATAAATAAACAATATTATTATTGAATATGATGAAGTAATTTTTAAAGATAATTATATACCTTCACAGATTCTTGTTAAAAATTTATTAGTTGATTTATTACAAATTGTTGAAATATAACTAGTTAAATAAATAATAAGCTCTCTTATATATCATTAATTTTCTTTAATGATTAGTCATTTTTATGTACTTTTTTCATAATTATTAATTTTAGAATTCTGTGTTGCACTTTTTTTCTATTATGAAATATACAACAAGATTCAATTTTTGGTAAAAATAATTAAACAGTTATTAGTACAATTAAGATTAAAATATAAGTTACTTTTAGATATATCTGGTAATAGGAATATATAAGAAAATAAAAGAAATTAAAGTGATCCAGAAATATTAGATAATTATAAATTATTAAAGACAGTGTAGTAATTGTAAAGAGTATAGATAATATAGTGAAACTTGTTACTGTATTAAATAAATAAAGAGTAATAATTAAACGTATTACTTTTAATAAAAGCTTTAATTTTCTTATATTTGTATTATTTTACTTTTTTAGTTGTTTTTTTAATTATTTAAATCTGAAACAGTATTGTTTTTAATAATCAAAGTGCAATGTATATATTGAACTTTAATTATTAAAGCCAATACTACTTCAACTAATATTGGCCTTTTGGACTATTGGACTTTTGAATTATTGGACTATTAGACTACTGGACTTAATCCATTCCAATTCCATTAAAATTTAGACTATTGAACTATAGACTTCATCCAACAGCTATAAATTTATATATAATTTAATAATATGTAATTAATTATAATAATTATAAAAGTTATAATATGTATATTAATATTTAATAGAATTTTTTATTAAATTTACTACAGTAGCAGTACTTTTTTTTAAGCTGTGGTTTGCCAAATAGTATATAATTTGAGTTAGCATTATAAATTTGGCTGGAATTATAATATATAAAATTATAATTTAACCAGAATTATAAATAATAGTCAATTTGAAATTGGAATTGGACTGGTCATCTCCATTAGGTCTAAAGTCTAATAGTCTATTACTGAGAATTGAACAAGGTCCAATTTCAATACTGATTTCAGCTGTTACATAGCTAAAAATCATAAGAATATTGGCTGGCATTACAAATATTTGACTAACATTAAGTAATTTTAGTAATTTTTCCTATCACATGTTATTTAACTATATTACTGATAAAATCACAGGTAATATCAGTGAGATAACATTTACAATAATTTTAACCTCAGTTAAAATTAGCAAACCTATATTGCAAATATTGCAAAATAAAAAAAAAATTAAAAAATTAGAAAAAATATATGTAAAATATATATTATAACTATATATAAAGTTAAAATTGGATTAATTTTGACCCTTAAAATGGTCAAAATGGTCAAATTAATTTGACTTTACTCTCCTAAAAGTCAAAATGGTTGAATAGATGTTAAATAATTATTTACAATTATTAAAATTTAATAATAGAAGTATTTTAAGGATATCTTAGCATATAGTGATTAAAATCTAATATCCTATAGCTCATTTGAAAGCTTCAATCAAGACGAATTTAAGATCATATCTATAACATTAATATTGACTATTTTACTTTACTTAAAAATTATATTATTTTGCTTATAATCTCAGTATTTAGTAGTGATCAGATTCCAATGATTTTGATACAATTAGATTCATCTCATTGAGAGGATTCAAATGATAAATGTTTCATTTCTGTAGTATTAATATTGATGGTGTTGTTACGATTTAAAGTTTTTACTATTTTGCAATTATTTAAAATATATAATAGATGTAATTTTGGCCAATTTTGACTTTAATTTCAACTTTAGACCTTTAAAGCTAAAATATTTTGACTTTAGACTTCCTTAAATCTGGTACTGGTATAAGAATTAATTAATAGATGAATAAGTACCAACTTGGGGCAGTATTAGAAATGTGTGTTAGTTGCAGTTAGACTATTCTTAGATAATTATATATCTGTCTAATATCAAGCAAGCATACGAAAAAAAAATATTTTGACTTTAGTGTTTAGTATTACTACTTTAAAATCTTTCTTTAATAAGGCACAAAAACTCAAACTTCTCTTTGAAAAATTGCCCACAATTGAACAACTAAAAAAATCTATTCTAAAAATTTATGTTAACTAGTTATGTCCTTTTTGTAATAACTCTTTTGAGATATTTGAACATATTTGGATCATGTGAATATTATTACAAAAATTATGCATAATTCATAACAAATGTTATTAACTCTTATTAATAACAAGATTGAAGATGTCATATAACAGCTTCTTCATCATGATATTCTCTCAATTGACAATTTATGGTGTTTCCCAAATAGTAAAGATTATTTTACTTTTATCAACTTTGTTAAAAGTTTTATCCCTTTAACATTATCAGACTTTCTTACTTTTTTGTCTTTTAGTGCTAAAGATAAACAATCAATCTTATTTGATTTATATAATTCAGTTTATAACACATTTATAGATAAGCTTTAGAAATCATGTGATATTTAAATTGCATCTAAAAAAAGACTTTTTATTGCCAAGAAAAAGAAAATGGATATTCATTCTAATACTTATAATGATTTTATTTTTATTAATAATTTTTTTTTTTTTTTGATTATAATTATATAGAAAATAGTTTGGAATCTTTATATAATAAAATTTATTTTGGTAGAGACATTTTGGATTTTATGCTGTATGTTAACTACATGTTTTTTATTAACTTTTATTATTTCTTTATAGTTCTTTTATTTAAGTGATCTTGTTAGCAAGTGTTTAACATGAGGTTGATCTGGGTCTAATTTTTATATAGAGCTTCTCTTTATATAGAATTTTTCTGAGGCAATCTGTTTTACTTTAAATTCATTATGTATTATTTTTTATTTATAGAATTTAATAAAGTTTAATACAGTTTCTATTAAAGTCTCTTTACTGTTAAAAAAAAAAAAGAAATATTTTGACTTTTGGCTTTTAATTTTGACTTCATGTATAATTATAACTTATAACATTAAATAAAAATTCCAAATAATTTATATATAAATTATATATAAAGTTTTCTTATTAATCATATAAAATTTTAAAAAAATTACTTATTTTAAAAATATTTTTTGAAAATTTTAAACTATATACCTCTGTTTTTTAGCTACTAATTAATTTTTTTTTTTTCTGCAGTATATGATATAATTTATTAGAGTTAATGTTCTATATATGATTTAAAAGCTATCTAATATAATTAATTATACCACCACCTGTTATTCAAAAGAACCCCTTATGTGCACTGTCGGTGGAACTAATTTCTATATGGGTAAGAATGCATGATAGCATCCTATCTTAGCGGAACTGCCCTATAGTCAAAGAAATATGGCATCCAAAAACCTACTGCACTGCAATTTTATAAACCCTCACTGACCGTCCCAAAAATTGAATGTATATTGCTAATTCACATAAGCCTATTGTCGCCTACATACAACTATTGAAGTAGGAATCCAGAAAATGTTGTAATGACTCATGGCAATATAAAAGTCCAGATCCTTCAATCAGTTGCATGATAATAGGATTAATTCTTTCACTGTCATATACAGTAAATTCGTTAAAGCCCATTGAAACTAGCATTTTAGTACTTGTGAATCGTCCTCTTCTCATGACATAGCATAGGCAAACAAGGCTCCACACCTCCCAAAATGATAATTCACCAAACAGATTTAACCAGTCTACCCAAGAAAATTCTATATTAAAAGAAAAAATTCTAAAAGAAAAATAGAAAAAGAAAATAAAAAAAAATAACAAAAAAGAAAATAAAATCTATATAATTTCTCATAAAAACCAAAAAAGCTGAAATAGAACCAGCAATTCAAATGTAAATTTCCCATTTATCTCTATCCTTCAGTTGTCTTGGTGTAAAGAACCATCCAAAAATAAGTTGCAGATCCAAATACAAGTCACATTTAAAGGTATTCAACAAGAAAGTCCTATATGAGCGTAAGAAGATCTAAGGCTGAACGTTAGACCAAAAAGAGATTAAGTCCAAAATAAGGTATAGGCCATACACGTCATGTAATAATTGTTATTATTGTTAATTTTGTATGCGAGAAACGTCTTTGTTCACAATAACACATGCCAAAAATGCGTTCAGGTCAAAATTAGAAGTGGGTTTAGTTCGGGATGCAGTACGGCTTTCCAAATAAGGCCAACCAAGTAAATAAACTCTTTTGAGAAAAAAGGGTGAGAGAGAAAAATGAAAGAAGGTAGAGAGGAAGACAGTAAAGATGAGAAAATATCCAAAAATCTTTCAAAGTCAATAACCGCACGTTTGAGAAATATTATTCATAAGTGTGCTGACCCATTATTAGCTTTATCCAACCATTCAACTAAGAGGTGATAACATGTAAGACCATTGGTATAGTCACTTGTGTTGTTTAAGAACTGAAGAAAGTCCTCATTTTCAAGGACTTCTTGAACTCTTTTCATATTGTAATATCCACTTAAGCCTCCAAAGAAGAACCAAACATAACTATTCACTTATTAATATCCACTAGTCATACAGGCTTCTTGCTAACCCAGAATAATATCAAGCTGACAGTTCGCAAGTCCTAAATTTTTAAAACGTGCTTCAAAGTGTATAAAAATAAAGGTTACATCACGATTTCCTAATATACGATTTCCCGACAGGATATTTACCCGACAAGTTTAGCCAGAGTTATGCAGAGTTATGCACTAACATGTGAACAAACGGCCGTGGTTAGGCTGTCAGAAAAATGTCCTATCGGGAAGTTGTCTGACATTGAAAAATAAGAAGAATATTACGAAAACTATTTAAAAAGAATAAAACAAATAAAAAACAGTATATAGTAAAGGCTTAAAGTGTATTTATTATAAAGAAAATAAAGAAAAATAAAGAAAATAAAATTTTTAATGAAAAAATGTTAGTAAAAAAAATGGTCATGAACGCGACCAGAAAGAGTTCTCAGACTTGAATTTTCTTAGCTACTAATTAATAATCCAAATTTAATAAAATTTATACTATTAAATTCATTTTAATGAAAAGAATTTAATAATAATATTTTTATTTTTATACTTTTAATATTTACTAAGATATAATACAAAATAATTTTTTATCTGATATAAATAAATAATGTTTAGTATCTATCTTATTAAATATTGTAATATAAATAACATTTTAATTAAACTATTAATAATATAAAATAAAAAATTATAAAAAAAAAATACTATATATATAATATTATTGTTAATTTAATTTTTATAAATTAAAATAATATTATTTACTTTTTTCTATTAATAAATAATTATATATTATTATTTAATTAATTAAAAATATATAGAATTTTATTAACTAATATTTTAAAAAATATTTAATATTAAAATCAATCATATTAATAATAATATTAATTTAGTATTAATTCCTATTAATTATTGCAATATTTTTAATGATTAAATTATAATTTATTAGAAAAATATTAATTTTTAACTAATATATTTATTTTCATTAAAAAGTTTTTTAGTTATTTATTTTAAAATTAAAAATATTTAAAAAATAATATAAGTAAGCCAATTTAAAATTGCATAAATAAATTAAAGTTTAATTTAAAAGTATAAAATTTTAATTTATATTAAATATTTATATATATTATATAATTTTATAAAAAAAAATTATATAAAAATTTAGATTTAAAATTAATTCTAATAAATTATACCATATACTGCAGAAAAAAAAAAAAAAAAAATTAGATTTTATCTTTATATATAATGCTTAAATCTCACTTTTATTCTAAAAAAAGAAATTTTTTGTACTAATCATTTAATTTTGAAGTATATTATATAATTTAATAGAAAAATATGAAAAAACTGAAAAATAAGTTTGGTTAAATAAGTCAAAAATGAAATTTAAACTATCTTTAATACTTTAAGTAAATTTGCAGAGAAAGCAAAAATATATATAGAAACTCTTTTCTGTTCAGTTCATGACCATTTTTTTTACTAACATTTTTTTGCAAAATATTTTGTTTTTATTTTATTTTTTATTTTATCTTCTTTAAATAAATACACTTTAAGCTTTAATAATATACTTTTTGTTACGTTTATTTTTATTTTTATTTTCTTTTATTTTTACTATTAGCTTTATTCTAGCAGCCAACTTCAACTTATGGGAACGTTTTTGAAAAATCTTTAACTTGAAAACTTGTTTTTGAGCTAAGTAGGGACCTACTTAACCATATTATTAAGACTTGACAATAAGCGAAATTATGCAAATACTAGATAACTTGTTTTAAAGTTATAAAGAACAATATGAAGAGACTTAATGAAGTCTTGGATAATGAAGATTTTTTATATTTCCTTAGCAACACTTCAGATTATACCAACAGACAAACACAACATGAGTACTTAACTGAACTCTTAAATTTCTTGGCAGCTTGCTCACCAGTCACCACATCTTAAATCTGAAATATTAGCATAAATAAGACAATATTTCAACTACTTCTTTCTGGTTGTTTTTCCAAAAATTCCCTCTTTCTTTTTTCCTTATCGCCAAATTCAGATACCCCTATTTTTTGATGAAATACAGTCCAAACAAAATTGATACTTAAATGGAAAAATAGTACTCCCAATTTAGGTAGATCTTCCAATATTTTTCTTGATGCATTTTTGAACAAGATCAAAACAAATTTGAATATACCCAATCACGTAACACCTTCAACTTCCTTTTCAGAATATAACCCAACCAATGATTTTACACATCATTCGCTACTTAATTTTCCTGGTATAGGGACTACCTTAATGGACATCTTTAATATGCTTTTACGGTCTTCTAATTAGTGAATCATATTCAGCTACTTTTACATGTCAAGAGAAATTAAGAATAGGGACAAACTTATCATCTTAAATGTAATGCTTTTTAGTTCCTATTTTTCAGTTTCATTTTTTTATAGAAATTTTATTTTTTTTCTTTTTTCTTTGATTTTATATTTTCTTTTTGTTTCTTTTTTGGTTTTCTTTTTTTGGATTTATATAGAATTTTCTTGGATGAATTTGATCTATCTTTATATAGTATTGTATTGGAAAGTGTGAAACTCTTTATCAATATATATATCCAAATAGGAAATCCTATCTGTAAGACCTATCATAATCCTTGTAGATAGATTTATCACCTCTACCATATATGGCAGTGAAAGAATTATTACCATTATCACACAATGAACTGGAAGAGCACTCTCATTATTAAATATGTCTAAGTATAGGGATTTTTACTCTAGCGATTATGTGCGAGCGATAATGATGATTTGTGAATTAATGGTATACCTTGCTTTTTGGAGGGGTCAGTAGGATTTAAAAAATTGATTTTTTCTTTTTCTTTTTCTTTGCTACGACGTAGCAAGTCTTTGAGTCAATCAACTGAGAAAGTAAGGCATTTGCTAAGAAAGTGTGCTTTATCTCACACTTTATACCTATTGAGTGAATAGGCTCACCGACAGTACATATATGAGGTTCCTTTTTTTTGTGAATGATAAATAGTTTATTAATTCTCTCGTTTATATTAAACTAGTTATGATTTTTACTTAATGTACTACCTAACTTTTTTCTGATATAAATAATTAATAAATATGCTACAGCAAGTAAAAAATAAAAAATAAAAATATATATATTATATATTTTTCAAAAAAATTTGTATATTAAAAATTTCTTTTTTTACAAATTTTTATTACAAAATGGGAAATTTAAACATCATCATATAAAGGTGAAATATATATTTTCAAAATTTTTAATAAATGTAATTTTAAAAATATATAATATATAAAATATACAGTATTTTTTATTTATTTTATAAGTTTACTATTAATTTTAACTTATTAAACAAATTTTATTTTTTTTCTATTTTTTATTAATTCTGATTAATATTTTAAAAATAGAAAAATTCACTTTTTTGAAAATCAGTATTTAAAGTAGTGTTACAATCCGTCTATCCCCCATCCGTATCTATGACCGGATATCTGACATTTTCAGATAACAGATGAAAATTTTGTAGACGGATCGGATGAAGGCGGATGAAGGATATCCGTGACAGATCATCCGGATAATCCCCTCGGATATCCGCAGGATATCTTAGACTTAAATCGGGCCAAATTCATAGTGCCGGCCAGAATTATCAATTTTTGTGTAACATTATGTAATACAAAAATTAGCAAAATTTTGTGTAACATAACTTACCTGGTGGCTAAACCTTTTATCTGAGATCACGTGACCATCGCTATTGTAATTCTGGCCGGCACTACAGGATTGGCCAGAATTATGTTGAATAATCAGATGATCCAGATGATCTGTCAAGGATATCCGGATGATGTAGTTATCTGACTTTCAGATATCTTCTACCAAACTGATCCGACAGATTCAGATAATGGTTGACGGATTATCCGCGGATTGTAACTCTAATTTAAAGTTTAAATATCTATATATAAATAAAAATTATCTATTAAGAGTATTTATTAATTTAATTTTTAAATTAAATTTAGTAGTAATATTTTATTCATTAAGATTTTATGTAAATATAAACTAATTTTTTTAATAGTACAGTCAAATCCATATAATCACTTCCTATATAAAAATACCTCTTTATAAGTACCTTATTTTTGCTAACCTACATATTATTTTATTAGTAAAATTGATCTTTATATAGTCACAACTCTATATAATCACTAATATTAGCAGAATCGATTGGGTGATTAAACAAAAATATTAGAAAATATTATTAAATTATATATAAATTGCTAAAAATGTAATATTAATATTAATAATTATTTTTTTATCTATAATTTTTCTATTTATTTGAATATAAAGCATTTTAAAAAATATATGCAATTTAAATGAATAATAATTTTAAATATTAAAATTATAATTTAATAATTTTTATAATTATAAATAAATATTTTACTATTTTTTTTAGATTAAATATTTATAAATTTATTGCTAAATTGAATTTAATCTTTTTTTAAATTAAATATTTATAAATTTATGCTAAATTGAATTTAATCAAAGTTGTAATATTAAATATAGTTAATAATTAATACACATTTTTTTAATATTTATATTAAAAGTTAAAAAAGTTTATACATAAAAATTTAAAAAAGTTAATATATAAAAGTTATAAATAAGTTTATTATAAATAATTATATTTTTATATACTAATTATTGTATCATATACAAAATAAATGGATATAATATTTAATATAAATCTATATAGTTAATATATTATTATGAACTCATTATTAAAGATAATGGAAAATAAGTCTTTTATTATTTTATATTAATAACAAGTACTAATTTGCAACTTTTAAATATCTACTTACTATTTTCAATAAAAATTTATTATGTGATTTGTACTGAATTTAATCATTTTATATTATAAATTATTTTTAATTACATATATTATTAATTATAAATTTGCAGGTCCTTGAGATTCCTGGTGTTAATTATAGGCCCAATTGGCTAAGAAAATTTGTAGATATACATTTACTTACCTATACTAGCCAAATTATCTCACTAACAATGCATATATGGGGTTTTAATAGAAATAATGGGTGGTTTATAGAATAATAATATTACTTTAGTTTAGTTGTTTTTTCTATATTCATGTATTAGATTCTTTATCTGTTGTAATAATCTTATAAATGTGCTGCAAAATAAAAAAAAAATATTAATTATAAATTTCTGATTCTTAATATAGTATATAATAATATAATTGGACAAATTCAGTTTAATTTATTTTAATTTATTAAAAAGAAAGAAATTAAAATAATTTGATTTAGTTTTATAATATCTAAATAAAATAAATTTTAATTACACTAATTATTTTTACAAGAATAATTATTATTTTATGCAAAATATAAATGTTAACATAATTATTAATTTATAAAATCAGATAAATTCCAATTGCTTATTTAAATAGGGTTAATTTCTTTTGTTTACTTGCAATAGATGATTAAAAAATAAATTTAACTTAATATAATCTAATTTTATAATTTAATCAAGTAGTTAACTTTATTGGGTGATATAATAATTAAATTAGGGAGTGATATTGATTTGAAATCTGAGAAAAAAATCATTTTTGATTTATGAAATTTTCGAAAAAAAAAAATAATTAAAAAGGGGAAGGGGAGAATATAAAAAAAGAATAAAAAGAATATTGAGGGAATATAGAAGGGGGTGGGTAATTTTGTAAATTTTAAAAAAATCATTTTAAAAATTCCTTTTGTTATTTTTCCGGCGGTAAAGTTTGACATGGGTACTAAAGTGATACTTGTTTAATAATTTAGGGGAAAGATCATCTGTGTGTTTTTCAACATAATAACATCATATGACTGAATGCTACATAGTCAATAGAAAGGGTTTAAACCAAATATAGGTTAAAGCGTTAAAAAAAATTGTTAAAAAGGAAACAATTAAAAAATTAAATTTGGGGAAAAAATTGTGTGATATCTGATATCAAGTTATGGTTTTGTTTATTCACGGTAAGAACAGTGAACCACTCAAAAAAAAAAAAAAATAAAAAAAATTTTTTAAATTTTTTTAAAAAAAAAAAAAAAAAATTTTTTTTTTTTTTTTTTTTTATCATCAAAGAAATTCTTTTTTTTTTTTTTAAAAAAAAAAAACATGCATTATTTAGCCATTAGTTATAGATATATAATTTGTTTACAAAAACGCCATGGTTCGTCGATTTAAAAAAAATCATTTTCGGAAAACTGCGGTCTTGCGCAATATAAACAATTCTGTCATGAGGATATAATGTTGATATTCCGCCTAATGACACTAAAATTTTTTAAAAAATATATATATATATATATCTAAATTTATTATAGAAATTGAAAAAAATAATTCTATTAGTGGAAAAATAATAAAATTTTTAATACCCTGAATCTTTATTTGGAGAATAAAGTCAATCTCTGCTTGGCAAACCAGCCCGCCTTTTTTTTTTATGAAACGATTTAATAATAATAATGATTTACCTTACATAAAGAGATTTTTCTTTACATCACCTTTAAATAAAATAAACGTAAAATATAAATAAATATTAATTTTTTATATTGTTATAAAATGTTGTGTAAAAAATACAAATTTAATTTTGCATTTATATAAAAAATTTTTAAAAGACAAAAAATTGTGTTTAAACATTTAACAGGTAAGGAAAAAAAAAATCGAGGTACATATTTGTTTTTTAATGTGGTAATAAGATATAAATGCACATATTAGCATGATCCAATAAGATATCGAGAAAATTATGTAAATTTGTTGTTTATATTTATTAATGCATAAAAAATTTTTTCGCCGCAGTAAAATAATAAATTTAATTTTTTTTATTGAAAAAAAAAGAAAAAAAAAGAACCACTCATAAAGCTTCATTCATCGATTTGTAACACTTCTGATTTAAATTTGAATGTTTGCAACCTTTTTTATGAATTGTGTGAAATTAAATCATGTAAAAATGGTTAGATCATGATTTGTGATTAGCGGCGCAGTTTAAAAAAAGAAATTGTCGTGCAAAAATTATTTCCTGCTTGAATAAAAAAAAGTTATTTTATTTAATTTATATAATGCAAATTATAAATCACAAACTTATTTACATATTTTAAGCATAAAAAAAAGGTTTTGCTTCGAATTTGATGTTTTCTTTTTTTTTTAATATATTGTTACATAAATTATTTTTTTTATATTTTATAATAAATTTCCCATTGTAAAAATTTCCCGCCAAAAAATAATCATAAATCAACCGGACTTAATTTTATAATCACACTCTCTTCACATTCAGATAGCTACCATATAAATGCTAAGGTAACCTTATATATTATAACTCATTGGCTTTGTGCCTGAAACTATAAGAATCTCTGGTTTATATAATTCAGGGTCATGGAGTTTGATCTGCGAAAGAACGGGCTGTAATTTTCTTTGTTATTTATTTATACATACATATATTTATGTTAGCATTGATCCCTTTTCTTTAATCAACACACTCTTACCGCTTTTGAAAGGTACAGTATGCATCAATCAAGCTATAAATCATCTTTTTATTATCTAGCTTATCTTTTAAGTAAAACGCCAATAATATAATCTATATCAGTCCACGCGATCAAATAATTTTTATCCCTTGATAATTTCTAATATATATAATTTTTTTTATTACAAATCCTTTTTCTTTTTTAAATGTTTATTACAAATAAATAGGTACTTTATTTATTTCCATTCATAAATAACCGTCTCATAACCTTTTGATCTTCAACTTTTGAGCAACGGGAAACAAAAATAATTTGTTTTTTGTACATGCTATCTTAAATATTTCAAATTATTTCAATTTACCGCGAACGCACCATATCCAAACACAGGGATAGTTTCTTTTTTAGGTTCATCAGTTTGGTTACACATACCCTAGCGACTCCATTTTGTAATCCCATTCAGAGGCAAGGTAGATAGTCACTCAACATTCAGTTTACATCGTTTCAAAAAAGATATCCCTGCACCTGTCGTCCTTCTTTCATTTTTTTTTTTTTTTTTACTAAAAAAAAAATATATTTTCTATCTTT
>JADRCO010002071.1:0-15329 GCA_021464525.1 Rhizophagus sp. LPA8_4_AMF | reverse complement strand
TATATTTAGAATGGTTGTATATATGGTGAAAAGATTTATTTAGGAAAAACAATTTTTTTCGAAGTCACGTGATTTGCCCTGCTTTAGACGTCCTCTATATTGTATATGGATATATATATTATTATTACGGCATTAAGGTTTTATGGATAGTGCTTCGATTCAGATGAAAACCGTCATCCGGATTACACAAAAAAAAATCCGGATTCTATCTGGATTGATCCGGATTAATATCCGGTCAGATAATCCGGATGAAAACCGGAATCCGGATTGAATTTACAATTGATCGGCAATAATTCTGGCCAGAATTTATAGCGCCGGCCAGATTTAAAATTTTATGTAACATGTCACTAAGCTTAGCCAATAAAAAAAATTTTTACCTGGTGGCTAAACTATTTTTCCGATGTCACGTGAATATAATATCAGCCAGAATTACAAATTTGGCCAAAATTAAATAAGACTGAATTTTATAATTCCAGTCGGCACTATAAATTCTGGCTTGAATTACCGCAGCAATATTAATATCACTTAAAATTTTTGATTGGTTGACAATTACGTTTAGCAATGTACTGTACATTTTTTTTTTTTTATTTCTTACATTTCGTTCTTTTATTTTTGTTATTTGTTCTTTATTCCTTTTATTATTTTTGTTTTTCTCCAATTCTTTCCTTCATTCTTATTTGTCAACCTTTCCTTTTTTCACTTTCTCTTCCTTTTTTTTGCTTCCTCCTTTTTTTCGTTTTTTTGTTTTTTTTCACTTCCTCTTTCTTTTTTTTTGCTTCCCACCATCTCTTTTTATTTCTCTTTCTTTTTCATTCTGTTTCCATCATCATCTCTTTTTTTCATGCTTTCTTCATTCACCTTTTATTTTTTTTTGCTTTTCTTTGTTTTCTTTCATCTTTTTTATTTCATTTTATTCTACTTTATCTCTTTCATTCCTTTTTAGCATTTTTTTTTATTGTTATTTTCAGTATATCTGATATTATTTCTTTTTTCATCATTGTATAATAATCTAAATTAAAAAAAAAATTTATTATTATAATGCTTTTATTTATTTAACTTATAAATGAAAAAATTTTATTGCAAAAATTATTTGTATTTAAATTATAGTTACAATAACGCGGTTTTGTTAAAAAATTAGCTAATCAAAATTTAGTTTAAAGGAAGGTGAATATTCAAATCTCATGATTTAGGAATTTATAAATCTTAAAAATATCATATAAAGTTACGGAGTTACAGTGCTATGCAAAAAAATATAATAAAAATTTCATCCGGATTCCGGGTTAATCCGGATATTTTTCATCCGGTTTATAATCCGGATGAAAACCGCAGATTTCGGATATCCGAAAAAAAAAAAAATCCGGGTCAATCCGGATTGATCCGGATACGAATCGAAGCACTATTTACGGATTACGGTTTTTACGGTCGGCAATACGGCACGTGCCGTAACCGTGGTAAATTCCGATAAATAATTTTGACGACAACTATAAACGCTGTAAATATTATTGTATCTGAATTAATCAAAAGTAGCGATAGAGGAGATATTAACCCTACTATATTTTCGTTTGTTGCCGTTACATCTACCGCATTATCATTATTATTGTCGCCATCCAGTTTGAGGTTTACCAACACTTTTAATGGATGAATTCAAATTTGTTGATGAACCAAAATTCATGATTACGATTTGAGTTTGGAAAATATTCATTTGCAAGCCTATTACATAACGGGATTACTTGATACCGTCACATTTTCCATCCTGGGAAATATAAAGTCCTCTAAATTTATTATTGTAATTATTTATTTATCGTTATTTTATTACAATTCTATAATATTTATTCACATTACTAATTATTTTCACACATAATACTAATTGTAGGACGTATTCATCATAATAAATACATTACATCAACAACTATAATTGTTTACCTTATGTTATAACGTGAAATTTTATTACTTATATATAAGATAGAACATGTGCTCCATTTAATAAATAGTTAGCAAATACCTTTTTCAGAACCTTACAGTATATTGGATATTTAGATACAGTATATATTATATATAGTAGATATAATCGTTTAAATTTTCTTTTCTTTATAATAAATAAAATTTATAAGTGATGTTCCTCACGAAATTTAATAGCGGGTTCATAACCATTAATAACAGCTGAATCTATATATTTCTTAGCTTTTTCTTTATCTTTCTTACAACCAATACCATTAAAATGCATATGTCCAGCGTTGTACATTGCTACTTTAAGACCATCATCAGCGGCTTTTTCAAAATATTTAAGAGCTTCTGATTCATTTTTTTCGACACCTTTACCATAAAGCAAACAATCTGCATATCTTACTTTTGCTTCGGGGAATTCATTTGTTTCATCATCAGCAACTTCTTTAGATAATTCAGCAATAATTTTATCTTTATTTGGGGGGCCCTCAACATATCCTTTTGAAATGTAATATGCTTTATAATATTTTGCTACGATTTGATTATGTTTTGCTGTTTTTGCAAAGTTTGCGTAGGCTTCAAAACATTTATATGCAGTTTTTAAATCTCCGACAATTTTACCATTTCTCGCCAACTTATGTTGTTTTGCTGCATCAGTAAGTGTCATATATTTAAATGATTCATAATCTGGAAAATTAATTGGAAGAGCAAATTCATCCGCCTGATCAATGCTGAATGCTCGTTCTGGAGGCTTTTTTATGGAGTTGTGTCTGCTTGGATTTGGACTACAAGAACTTGATGAATCTTGGTGATGTACACAATATCTAAGAACTTCAAGCATTTTTGTAATTTTTGGCCTAACAACTGGGTCATGAAGAACGGCTAAAAAATATGTGAAAAAAAAATGAAGTGGTCATGAAGAACGGCTAAAAAAATATGTGAAAAAAAAATGAAAATTAAGTCCAACAATAAAATTATAATTAAAATATCTTTTTTTACATACCATTAGTTGCTAATTTTTTAAATTTCTTTGGCATTGGACTGTTTTCAGAAAATGGTTCTCTATACATTTTATTACATACCTTATCAGCTATTACCATAATATCATTACTATCTTGATATGGGACACTTTCTTCAGCAATTTCCCAGAGTAAGATTCCAAAACTATAAATCTCACATCTTTGATCGTATTTGAAATTTTGAGCTCTCGTCAACAACTCAGGTGCAGAATAACGAGCTCGTTCTAAATCTTGCTTATGATTTAATGTAGTTGCGGTTAAGTAACGACTTAAATTAAAATTTGCAAGTTTTGCTGTCTCATTGATTGTAATTAATATATTTTCAGCCCTAATATCACGATGTACAATCTATAAAATATATAAAAAAAAAAAAAAAAGAAATATTAAACAATTAAATAAAAATTTCGTTGATTAAAAACCGATTATGAAATTACCTGAACGGCTTTTAAAAAACTTAATCCACGAGCAATATCAAGAGACATACGTAATTTTAATCTAAGATTGAATCTATCTTTATAATTTGTATAATATTCACGTAAATTTCCATATTCCGCCCATTCAGTCACCAAATACCATTTCTTATTTTTATCACAAGTCAGCCCATAAAATCTTATGATATTTTGGCAATTGTGAAGTTCTTTAAGAATTGTAACCTGATTTTGTACTCCCTTTTGATCTTCATTTTCAGAGATAGTTTTAAAAGCGAGTTCTTCACCTTCATTTCTTATGTTATACCATTTAGTCACACGTCCATCTTTACGTTTTTTCTCATCTTCATCCACTACATAATCATTAAATTCTAGTGGCTGTACCTGGAAGATATTATCAATTTTCGCTTGATTTTTAGTATTTTCGTTCATAAATTTTTCAATTGTATTGCTCACTGTATTGACTTTTTCAATTGTTGAGGAAAACTGATGAAACTGATTACTTAAGTTTGTGACTTGGGACTTAGTCTCTTTTACGTCACCTCCAATATCACCCAACATTTCTACAACATACTATAATTATTAAAAATAATAAAATTAATTTTTATACTCAAATAAATGTATAATGGAACCCAATTTTTAATCTTACCTTATTAAAATCATCTTTATCGGCTTTTAATTGTTCAAGATCATTAGAGATTTTAACTTCAATAGAAAAAGACAACAATTTAATATAATTATCAAATTCTCCAATTAATTCTTCATAAGTTTTCTCAAAATTTTTCGCTTTAAAAATTTTCATAAAAGAATTCACTTGAGAAATTTCTGATATAAAATTTTTAATTCGTACTATAACACTAGATAATTCTTGTAAACATGAATAATTTTGTTTATTAAATAAATCTTTTTTATTTTCTCTATCTTCTTTAAGTTGTCGTATGGATAATTCTGCATCACGAACTATGCTTTTTAACATTTTACAAGTTCGTTTATTATGCTCAGCAGCTTCTACTAAATCAATGATTTCGTCAAAAACAGCTCCAATTTCTTTAATTAAGGGAAGAAAATTTGTGAATGGAACAAGTGCTGCAGATACCTCGGCTACTGCTCCCATCGCGGTACTTGCACCTTGTACCACTTTACTTGTAAATGAAGCACCATCTGCTGCTTTATCAAGTATATTCTTCTCTGATTTATTATCTCCCATTTCTAATAATTTAACGAAAAAAAAGAGAAATAAAAAAAAACTTTTTTTTTTTTACGAAACTTCCGTTTTTATTTATTCATGTATATGCAGTACCACCATTATAATCATTCTTTAAAATCTACAATTTATATAATTTTGGGTATTATAATGGTACTATACGTAGTACATTAAAAAAATATTTTTCGTTTAAAGAAATTCATGTTGCTGTACTAAGATGCATAATCAAAAAAAAACGGACTATAATTTGTATAATAAAAAAAAACTAACTGAATAACCCTGTTAATTGCATTTTTTTCTTACATAGATAAAAACCCATTCATTGGTTCAATTCATGTGATGATCGACATCGATCCTCAAGATTTTCACTCCCACGTGATTTGTGTGATGCGATCAGTTAGGTTAATTATTTAATACGGTTTGATAGGTTTTAACAACTTTTCTACTTTTCTGTGATATAAAATCATCTGATAAATAATCCTGTTGCGAGTTGAATTATTTTCATTTACGGAAGCTTAAAAATAAACAGAATTTAATACAAATGAGCTCATATTTAGTTTTTCGGTTTTACATTTGTTTATAACAATTTCGATCTTTATTCGTCACAAGGAAAATTCATCTTTGAAAATTTAACGTTATTAACCAAAAAATGTTGTTACCTTATATTAATTTGTACTGAATGTTTATTTAATAAAACTTTCATTATTGTTTAATAAATTACATAATGTTATTATATAATAACCAATTACAAAATTAATAAGTAACATTATTCACTATTTATTAATTAAAAAATAAAAAATTTTGGTTTTCTTAGAACACGCAAAATCCGTCGCGTGATATATAATAAAGCAGGAAGAAGGAATATTACATGGCTTGACGATTAAAACTTCGAAATATCCTCCGGATAATTAAATCATTTTATACGTTTCTAATAATTTTTCGTTTACATTTATATAGATATTGCTACTCAAGATGTAATGTTTTCCGAGATCAAGAAATATTATGGCAAGAATATTTTTTCGACGGCCTCTTGGTATTCTCGAAGATTTTGATGATGTTGGCTATAAAACTGAACAACAAAGAAAGGGTGTCCTAAGTAACATTCTAATTAATATTAAAGGGCATCGTTCAAGCACCTTGTATATAAATTTAATTAAACAATGAAAATTATATACATCTTATTATTGAACTCGCTAAGCTCCGCGAAAATACATTTAGGAATTCTCAAAAAGCGATGTAGATGGCGAGGAAGATGACGATGTAGATGGGGAAGAAAATAATTTGTTGATTGATCTTTATTCTAAATAATAAATCTCAACTTTACTCAAGACTTTTTTACCTAAAGTTTTATGGGCATTTAATTCTATATCGCCTTTATTTTTAATAATAAGAAGGTATCTAGGTGCCACTCGTCGACTTTTTTTGCCACTCTACCACGTGATCGAAAAATAATATTCGATTGGTTAATTTTTAATAATTAATTTTTCAACTTTTATAAAAAAAAATTTTTCGCAAAATAAATTTTTTTAAAGTGAATACTGTACCTGATACACTATAAATACAATGTTAAACCAAACTTAAAAGTACTATTTATATCTTTTATATCAGTTCAGATATACGGACTAGTTCAGAAATATGTGGAATTCCATACATTCCCATATGTCCTACGGGAAAATATTGGAACTATTCAGATTTCCACATACTGTACTTATAAATTTACAAATAAATATAATATAGAACTATCAATACAATGATTTTGTTTCATAATAAGTATTCTCTACTCCTGCATAATTATTTTTCAATTTTTATTGGGGTCTCGTTAAAAGATCCAAATATCGTAAATTCGTAATATCCAAATGGAAAATTACTTTTTTCCATTCATCATATTTCTAATCGTTTAAACCATTCTTCATTATTGTTGGCATTATACATTATTTCCTTCTGTGCAGTACTCTTCGAATTAGATAAAATTATAACGGTTTTCCGATTGATTGAAGTACTTGTATTGCATGCTATCATGCTACAATTGTTATATGTCTTATTGATAGATATTTTTTTATTTTTTTTGTAAAACGTTATTACCCAATTAAAGTTAAGAAGTGAACATGGAATTTTCTGATTGTTTGTAACTAAAAGGGAAAAGAATAATATAATCATTGAATCATATTATTTTCATTTAAAGTTTTTTCATTTAAAGTTTCATTTAATAAATAAACATGACTAAAAAGAAATCTTTCAAAGAAATCTTGATACAAAGAAAAAAAAGTCTTTATTCTCCTTGCAGATCCATTATGTTTATAATAATGCAAAAATGAAAAAGGACAATATTTATGTTTCACGTTAATAATTAATAATTTATTAAATGAATAACTAATTTCGTAATAAGCTTTTTTAACCGATCTACTAAAATCATATCCCTTATATAAACTTAGATTTCGGTCTTTAGTCAAAATCTTTGAATTTTGCACTATTAGTTTAAAAAAAAATGTATTCAATTTATAACATACAAATCCCAAAATTTGGGATTTGGACATTAATATATGACAATATAAAATTATTGTCTATTATTTTATTATACTTCGTTATTTTATTGTTACAATTCATTAATACCCTATATCGTCATAACAAACCACTGATCAAGAGGGGTGCTTGTCAATAGTATTACAATGTAAGTACTTTGATTTTCATTTAAAACTGCTTTTCTTTTTTTTTTTTTAATAAGAATGTAAATATAATATTAATTTATTATCATTTTATTTTCTTTTCTTTTTTAGTGTCAACATGGAACACCATTAGGTGCCATAAAAAGCGTCTAAATGTAATAACAAATGATAAATTCATTTTATCGCTTTACAGACGCTTGTATAGAATTTCGTAATTCCTGAACCACTGACAAAAAAATTTTCAATGTTCTTTGTTGGTGGTTCAGGTATTACGAAAATTTAAATCTTTTTATTTTATATAATTAATAAAATTTTATCCCCCGTTTATATTATTGACATTGAAAACTTGTATTGTAATTATGTAAAAGTGTTAAATCGTATCGTTTAATTATTAAATTGTATTATCCTCTCAATAATATGTTTGTTGCACGGTGCTTTCTATCGTAACGACGTAACGTTATCATTAAATGTTATAAAGCCACTTAATGATTGATCCAATTGCTCGAATAATTTTGTGTATAAAAGAGTAAATTGTATTATGAAAAATGAAGAATCAGGTGATTAATCCAGTTGCTCGAAAAATTGTGTGTAAAAATTATGAGCAATGGTGATTTAAACCAGCTACTCGAATAAATTTTTAAAATTTGGCGATTAATTAGCGTAAAAAATGATACAAGATGAATCCCAGAATTATTTAGTCATAACATAATGTCCATTCTATAGTAAATAGTCCATTGTGTAGTAAATATGAATGAATAAAATGACTCATGAGAATATATTAAAAATTAAGAACTTTCTTTTGGTGTATGTATTTTTACATATAAACACTTACTACCGTTTTTAATAATCTTTATTATAATAACTATATTTTCTCGAAAGGATTTATTTCTCCATTCTCTATAACAATCCCCTTAATAATAAATTTTTTTGATAAAACACCGTCAATCTCGCATAGATCACGCCTTTTAAAAAAAATCAAGATTAATCTGGATTCTTTTATTTAATCGATCAAATCAAATAACATAATACAATTTTAATAATTGGTTCTATCCTATCTTCAAGAAAATTAACATTATGTCCAATATATCACGTGATGACGTGACGACCGCAGCCGACGTTATAAATAAATAATAAATAAATAAAATCTATATAAATTATATAATATATATATCTATATAAATAAATATATTAAATATATAAATCATTATAATTATTTTCAAAGAATAAATAATAAATTCCTCTCATTCCCCTCTCATTTTTCTTTTAATACTTTCGATTCATTTAATATAGTTTTCACCAATTTTCTACCTTTCTTATGATCTTCAACAGTTCTACCAACACGAGATTGAGGTCCATATTGGTTTTGAAAAATAAAATTCCAATGAACCATAAACCAAGATGTATGATATGCTAAATTATCATAAAATTCTGGTGCAATCTTACGAATTTCTGGTAAATTTGACCATGGAACCTGAAAATAAAAAAAAAAATAATAATGATAAATATAGGTTTTTTTTTTTTAAAAAAAAAAAAAAATTTATAAATTCATCACGTTCAATTACATTCATTTCATTAATTTTTTACCTTTGCAAAATCATGATGTTCGTTATGATAACCAATATTCATAAAGAATATATTTAAAATTCCATAATAAGAATATGTTTCTTGTCCATCATCAAAAGTATAATGTTCTTGAATAAAATGAGCAGCAGCAGGATGTATACTATAACCAACCCATAAACTTAAAAATAAATAAAATAAACCTCTCAACCCACAAAAATGATAAATCAAGATATCACATGTTATGGTAAAAACCCAATTAACATATTCCCAAAAATGTGGTTCCTTTCCCATAGCTAAACCTCTAACAACATACATTACAGGATAAATCATTATCCAAATAAATTTTAAAAATGAATTCCCACGAATCAATTTTTTTTCCCATTCTAAAGGTAAATCAGGATCAAATCCTATTACACCTTGAAAAGTATGATGTTCTAAATGATAACGACGAAATGACATTGCAATTGGAAATGGAAGTGCAATATTTGCTAAAAGTCCTATAAGACGATTTTGAAATGATGTTGCTGCCGCTAAATTATGTGTTGCTTCATGAATAATTACTCCATAAAGTTGAGTAAAAGATGCTCCAAAAAAAAAACAATATATCATCATAAGTATATTCCAATCAACTAATATTTTACCGAAAACGTAAGCTGCAATTATTTGCGCTGCTGATGATAATGTAACTATTAAAATAGTTGAAGTATCATAACCATATAATTTTTCAATTTCTGGATATCTTTTTAAAATTGAAAGTTTTCTTTTCATATGTGGTTCATCTAAATTATCTATTGCGATATCTTCATCAACATATGGAATTGATTTCTTCCACTCTCCAATATATAAAGGATTTCTAAAATCTGGATTATTATCTTCCTTTACAGGTAAAGGAATATCATTAGAAATTTTTGTAAATGGTGGCATATTTTAAATATTAAATATCGTTCAGTTAAAAAAATTAATAAATGAAATGTTTAATTTATTAAAAAGAAAAAAAGAAGAGAAAAAAAAGATGTTGCATGTACACAATACCACAATAACAAACAATTTATCATAAAAAAAAAAACTCGCAATTACTATATAGGGTAATACCGGTAGGATCATCAATTTGTTGAATTACCATGCCACACACAACTTTGAGTAACATTAACATTGCATCAAATAATTAATTTCTTTTACTATTCTACTTTCTAACGTGCAAAAGGTCGCAATGATGGACAAATTGGTTGATCGACAAAAAATATATAGAATAGTGACCGTCATCTCATGGAACTAACTTGACTTGGACAAGAACGAAAATTTCAGCCGCCTTCCGCAAGATGTTTTATTGATAAATTTGGTTTAAATCAATTATGATTTTGGTTTAATTCCGGTAATAAACATCAATGAAATAATATGGTATGATATTTTATCAAATATAATCTATTAGTCACAATCTGCGGTCTATAAATAATTAATCAACAAATACACTAAATACACGTGTTATATTATACATACATATATATATAATATACATCACCAATTTTTGAGTAACATACATTTAAACACGTATACGGATTTTTTTCGATTTTCAAGATTTTCTTGGTTATTCCCTTGGTAAAAAAAAATCCCTATAAAAAAATATTTAAGGTTTAGGTTAAGATGTCTTTAAATAGAATAAAAGTTTCAAATGAATATATTTATTTAATAACAAAGTCATCCCCTACAATATTATATCCGTCAAAACTCTTAACGTTTAATCATACTTATTTAATTGATACGCTTCATCATACTCCATTTTCTCCATTTTCTAAAATACCAATCGAAATACTTCCTCATATATGTAAAAATTTAACACCAAAAGATTTAGCTACGTTGTCATTGGTTTGTAAACAATTTAGTGCAATAATATATTTAAATAATGAAAAATCTTCTATTTGGTCTATATGTCAAGCTATTTGGAGAGAGAGTAGATTATACATTTTACCTCAATATAAAAAACCTCCTTTACATATGAGTGAAAGAAAGTATACTATTATGATGTATGGAACTAAATGGGAATGGGAATCATTTTATGAGAATTCTTCAATTTTATTAAAGAATTATCTGACATTTTCCAAAAGTATATTTTTTAATTTTTTTTTTTTTTTAAAAAAAAATTAGATAAATAAATATAATTTTATTTTCAGTTAATACTACCAAAATGTTTTTTTTTACATAATTTATTAATCTTTTATTCATTTTCTTATTAGTTGAAAAACCTCATATTCATCCGCAAAGAAATTAGAAGATTCAGTTATAGCTTCTTTATAAGAAGTTTTCTTTGAACTACCAAAATTACCTGTCATCCATAGATCACCACATCCAAAACAAGGTCCATTTGAATTAGAACAATAAATCGCGTTACTTGAATAATTAACTCTACTTAATTTAAAATTTCCGATATCATCTTTAACGTTGAAAGAAAAAATAAAACTTCTCGTTGTATTTTGATAATCTAAAGTAGGACGATTTGTCCAAGGATCATCAAGATAAGATCGTTGCCAACTACAAGGATTATATCCTCCAAGAATTTCTTGACTTTCTTTCAACTTGATTAAAACCACTGTTCCAATTTTATAATCACAATGAGAATGAAATGTAGAAGAATCAAAACCATCTTTACTACCTCTTAATAATAATTGAAATTCGTAAGGAATATTATTACAATCATAATTTTTTTCTTTATTATCAACCCAACTACTTATTAATGCTGCATGAGCTGATTTTATTATATTTGAATTAATAATTTTAATCCTCGCTGAAAGTATTCCTTTAGGAAATGTTGGTTTTGATCCAGGTTTCATAAAATATTTTATAATATCTTCATTTAATTCTTTTGGTAAAATTTTTTTATATGGATTCCTTACTTTATCATATAATTCCGTTGAAGATATTTGAAAAAATCTTATTAAAGGTATACAATTATGTAAAACTTTTTCTAGATCTTTAAAATCTTGTTTTGTCCAATTTAATAGATTTTCTTCCTTAAGATGATTTGTTTTATAAATTCCCCATTTAATAAGATAATTCCATATATCAATTTCTTCCATTTCTAAATCATCTCTTTTTAATAATTTTATCATAATATTTTCATCTAATTCCAAAAATTTATTATGATAACCGAATATTAATTGTGGATTACTACATATAATTTTTAATAAATAATCAAATAATATTGTAAATGTTTGATGATCTGAGAGTATTTTAAAAATTGGTAAAAGATTTTGTAAAAGCCATTCTGATTCTTTTTCAATTAAAACTTTTTGAACATGTTTACATAAATTAAAAAATTCTAATTCATCTGATGCTATTAATAATTCAATAGCTTTGGATCCATTATTATCCTCAAGGGATACTTTCCCACTATATATAAATCTTTTTTTTAACGTAATTTGTAAAAAAAAAAAAATCGGTTTTAATCAAATAATAATAATAATAATAATAATAATAATCAATAAATAATAATAATAGTAAAATAAAGTATACGATTACCTCAAGATGATTTCAAATACATCAGGAGAAATATTCGGTTTCTTAAAAATATAAATATCATTTTCTTTTTTTGCCCAATTACTTGAGAGAGCTGTACGAAAATATGATGATCTACTTCTTAATATTAATGTATGCGCTTTGAATTCTTTCATATTTAATTCTTCTCCAACTTGAATAATAACGTTCGATTCATCTTTATCATCAATTAAATGACCAAAATCATTTGATAATTCTTGTAAATATTCCATTTTTTTTTTCCCTACTTTTTTTTTTAAAAGAAAAAAATTTTTTTTTTTTTGACGAGCGAAAATAAGATTTGGTTTAAAAAACCAAATATCGTGAGAATTGATTAACAACAAAAGGAAACTAATTTGATTAGTCCGTAATTCAAAAATTTCATTATCTCACCTATAAACGTTTCACCGACGGGGAGTAATTTCGGATAAGGTTAGAATAGGGGATTTCAAAACTGGCGGTGAAATGATTATCGGTAAAACAACCCTGTCGATGATCCAAGTCCATTTATATTTCGTTATTTGTATTACTTGTCCAACCCTAATTAACCAAATCTATCAAGTATCAAAAAAAAAAAAATTTTTAAATCAAAAAATCGCACCACTTCACGAAAAATCTTGAGAAAAAAAGCATTCATTAAACGCCATAAACGCCATTGAAAGATTTATCATCTAAAAAACTCTTTTTAATGATATATAATCAACAAATCACACCACTTTACGAAAAACTTGGAAAAACTTGAGAAAAAAAAGCCATAAACGCCATTAAAAATTGCCATCATTACGGTAATTTCAAAAAAAAAAAAAAATTTTCTCATCATAATAAATTGTATTAATAAATAATAAATAAAAAAACGATTAGAATTGACTAGAAAATTTCTTTATCTCTAAATGTTTCACTTATCCAATTATTCAATTCTAACCATAAAATTTCATTGAAAAACGTAATAAATAAATTAACACCAACTAAGCTCACTAAAATTTCAGCTACTAATAATAAACTATAATTAGGCATAAATTTACTTGCAACATTATTTGCGCAAAAACTTTGTCCTTTTCCTGATTGAATACAAGTTATCCAATCTCCATCATGAATATTTCTGATAACTGTAACAAGCGAATTTAATTCGTTGTGATAAAATAACCAATAAATTATTACTGTAACTAATAATAAAATGGATAATAAAAGTTCTCTCCATTGAATTTTGATAGGTTGTAATATACGAGTAATAGACCCTAAGAAACTTGTATTTGATTTTTCTTCTTTGCGCGAGATCTAAAAATAATTATATTTTTTTTTAAAAAAATTATATATATATATATAAATAACTTAATCAAACGATTTAAAAAAAAAGAAAACTCGTACCCAATATATATAACAAAATGTAGTCATATGTATAAAGAAGATTGGCACAACAATAACAACCAAAGGATAGAAGAATATTGCATTAGAAACTTCTACTTTGACAAAACAAAGTGTAGCAAAGTGATAATTGATTGAATTAGTTTTCAATGCTGCTATAGTTAAGGTAGCTGGAATTCCCCAACCTATAATATGAAGATATACACGTTTATCGTCCATTATATTGGAATTCCACACGGTTTGGACGTGAAGATTAAGAATTACAAACCCAACCCAAATCGCTGTAGCAAATGAAGTAAAAATAAGTAAAGCTCCTTGAAGACCGCAGAAACAAGGATTATTTTCTTGAGTACTAGGAACTATTTCAGTTGCACATTGAACTCTTTCTGGATCCATAATAGAGAAAAAAACATTGGAAGAATATAAGAAGATCGACAATGAAGCAAAAAGAATTAATATATTAGGGTGAGTTCGGTTTCCTGGTAGTACTACATATGAAAATAATATAATTCCTGAACAAATGACTGAAAGAATTCTTAATATTTGAGTTGCTATGAAACCTTTTTTCATTTGATTGGGTGGATATAAAGCATATGGTTGAGGACAAGGAAGACAACAACCATTTCGACAGAATTCTTTGCTAGTAATTTCACTTTTATTAGTTTCAACCCATTTATGATCCTCGATAAGAGGGTTGAAACATTTGGGCCGATTAGAAAGTTGTGAAGAGTTATTACACCTTTCTGTCGGATATTCATAATTTAATGGTGGTGACGTAGTAATATTGCCATTACAATCACGAGGGAAGAATGTATGTGATAGAATGTATTCTTTGATAACCTCTTGAGTTTCGGATGACGCGTTTTTAGAATTAGTCACGCAGGATTCTATAACATTCGTACAAGTAGATTTGCAAGGAGGTACTATTTCGACTTCTAAATTGGCTATGAAATTAAATTTTCTTGAATCAACTAAGCTTTTCTAAATAAAAAAATTCATTGAAATACAGTTACTCACAGGCAGAAAATTTTTTCATCCGTTTACAACTTGGGAATGCAGTAGCACATACAAAACTTGAGAAAGCTTGTACGCAATTATTAAGAATTAAATCGTCGGTTTTGAGCGTTGATAAACCTTGAGCTATAGCAAGGGATCCAAAGGAACTTTCTACACTTAAAATATTCTGTCCTTCAGCATAAAATACATAATCTTCATTTGATTTGTAATTCTTCGTTTTAGAAAAAAGTATGTAAGTAGACGAAATTTAATGTATATATATATATATCAAATTACTATACTTACAACACAAATTCCACCATTTTGATAATAACGACCACATTCTGTAATATTCATATTATTGATTAAAGTATATCGAAAAAAAAAAAAAAATTTTATTGTAGTAACTTACTTTGTCCATGGACACCAAATAACATACTAAACAGCAACAAAACTTTTAGGCTCTGTAAAAGTCCCATAAAGAAGCTTATTAATTTTTTTCAATCGGGTAAATAAAATTATAATCCTTTCTATAAAAATAAAGGTATGCATCAAAATTTTTTTCTTTTTCTTTCTCTTTTTTTTTTTTTTTTTTTTTTTTTTTTTTTTTTTTTTTTTTTTT
>JADRCO010002070.1:0-15332 GCA_021464525.1 Rhizophagus sp. LPA8_4_AMF | reverse complement strand
AGGAAATAATAGTAATACTTAGTATTACCTATTATTGATGTATTACAATCCATCCGTTAACGCAACGCGTTCCTCGTAACATTACAACGTGACGTGATTTTGCAACATTATAAATTTATAAGACGGGTATTTATTAAAAAAAGTTTATCAATATATGAATAATAATCTTAGTTGGATTGATTAAAAGAAATATCAATTGAATGAATTTTGTGAACCAAAATGATTACATCAATATTTAATACTTTATTACACGGAAATAAGTTTTATAAAATCGCGTTTACACGAAAATAATTTATAAATTTTTTATGATAAATAATTGTACCGATATTCAGAGCTTTAGTATTTTATTTTTCAATTCCTTTCTTTAACAAGATTTAACAAATTCTTCCCTGCTATTCATAGTTAATTCTTTAGCTGTTAAGTTCAACACTATTTTTGTGAATCAAAATGGTAAAGATATTGATTTTATTCCATAACTACAAATAATAAATACATTTATATAGGTTCGCACTTAAATTCAATTGCTTTTTATTAATTTTGGGTTCATTGAAGATGTAACATATTCAACTAAATAGCTCTATTTAAAAGTAATACAATAAGTTAAGTATTAAATCTTTATATAAAATTATAAAACCGGTTATGGAAGCATTTGATAATTTAATCCTTCAAAAACGTAAGAGATAAATTTCTTTTTTTATAATAACGTCGATTATTATTTTATCCGAATTTTGCCGTTAGTACGCTTATCCCTGCTTTTTTTAAAGTTCGCGTTAAATTTTGGGCGTTTTTTTCTTTTTCATATTAATTTTTTAGCAAACAAGCGCTTGATAATTCGGGCAAAGATTAACAAGTCTCGTGAAATGAATTCAATCTACTGCCAATCCCCGAAAATTTTACGGCGATCGCCGTGTGAGAATTGATAGATAAACCTATATTCACTTATACAGGAAATATATTTTTCATTCTTTTGAATCCTTAAATTTCTCTATTATTTTATTATATTACAAACGCCCATAATAAAAAATTAAAGCAGAGAGGCAAGCAATTAAATCACCAATCTATATGTAATCTATATTCAAAGTTCAAAGCCTTATTTCCCTTTTTTGGACTACGTACAAAAGTGAGGGATGATAAAAAAAATGGATGACATAACACGAAATAAAAGGTGGCGCTAACATATATATTCTATAAAGTATTAATTTAAATTAAAATAAACAAGTTATATTTAAGATAAAATTTCTTATCAGTTATTTATCGTTATTACATAGTTTAAGTAATTTTTTTTAAACTTAAAATAATATTTCTAAATAGCAAATTTTGTGCTCTAATTAAAATATTATACAACCCTAGCCAATGTTCACAATTTTTAATTTTTTTAAAAGGAGATTCGAAAGATTAATCGTAAAAATCTATTATAAGGTGGTTAATCTCTTTGTACACCACCGTCTCGTACATAACCTTCATCGTGACGCGTTAAATGCATACCGGTGTTTTCATGATTATATTCATGGGACGATTGATCTAACGGTTGTCCATACCCATGACTACTACTACTACTACTACTAACATGATGTCCATATCCGCTTTGTGTATGTCCATTTAATTGCGTATTTGCTTGAGAATACCATTCAGGTCTTTCGAATTCATATTTCACTTGTACAGGATTATGATCGGATTGACGATGATGCTGAGAAGGTGTTTGATTTTGGTGATGATGAAGTTCTTGTGAATGCTGTTGAAATCCTGAATGATGATAGTAGGGATGATGTTGGTAAGGTTGTTCTGTTGTGACCTGTCTAACAGGACCTGCAGATACATTGGCTGAGACATGAGAGAACTGCGGACGATTTTGAGGTCTATAAGATGATACCTGTTGACCTGCAACGGGAGTAAGTGGCGGTAATAAAGGTGGTTGTTGATGTTGTTGATGTTGTTGATGTTGATGTTGCTCTGAATGATCGTGCAGCATTTGTTGATGCTGCGATTCCATTCTTTGCATATTATACATTTGCTATTTTTATTAAATACCCGTAAATTGTTATATTATTTTTACAGGTGAAAATCATTAGAATCTTTTTCTTTTAAAAAAACAAATAAAATTAAAATGTATCCACTTTACCTGTTGTTCTTGTAATGCCATAGAATCAACTATTATTTTATGGTCAATAGGAATGCTAGACGACTATATTCGAACAGGACATGTTCAATTAGTAATGTTTAATTTATGCTCCATTGATGCAAGATTAATTTGTCGATCTCGCGCGACAGACACTCACAGACATTTTTTAAGGGAAAAAAAACATAGGGAATCTTACAGTATTGAATTGATGTCCACCTTGAGGCACTCCCAATCCATAATATCCTGGACTTTGATGATCTGGATATTCAATCTATAAGATGAATTATATTTAGAAATATGAGCCGATCAAAATAATGTTTCACCAAATAATTAGTCACAAACCTTCTCTGTTTTGACTGTGACCTTTTCTTCTCTCGGTACGATATCTATTAAAAAGTCAAACATATCGACTTTTTTTATCGCGTTTGCAATATCCGATCTTTGTAAAGTCCTCCGTTTGCATTCTTCAGCATGAAGCCTGTTATGTAGATAAATTAATTAGTAAAAGAAATAGATAAAGGTATATTCAAACATTATGTATTATAAAATTCAATTAATTTACCATGCTCGCATAGTTAATTCTGTTATAAATATATCGCAACCTTTTGCAAAAAGAATGGGTGCCTATAATATTGTAAAAAACCCGAAAATCTTAATATTTTATAATGAAACAAAGATATCTAATTTATTATATTAATTACCTCAGCACTGATCATCTTTCATGTTGAAAATATCGTGGAAATCGGAAAGAATAAATTTACATATTTAAAATAGCCGGGAATGGAAAAAAAATAGTAAAATCAAGAAATTAAAGAAATAGATTGTTAAATTCATGACACAAAGAAAGAGAAAGGAAAAGAATCACGCGTACAAAAAATTTATCTATGATCCGGTGTAACCATATATTACGATCTTCATCAAAATATTGATCAATTCAAATTATCCTTGAAAAATAAATAAAAATTCTTCTACCTTAACCTCCTCATCAGTTTTCATAACCTTCTTTATTCTAGCTAAGGGAAGTTGGTGAACCTTGAAATCATGATCTTCGTTTCTGATTTCATGTACTTGCCGTTGCCAAAAGCTATCAAGAACACTATAATGTTGAGGTTGAAATTGATGTTGAGGGTGCAAGGGTGGAGGAGCAGCAGCAAGAGTTTGCGGATCTAATATAAGATGTGGGACACCTTGCCCACCTATACTAAGTGGTTGGTGTTGTACTGCTCTATGTTGCTGGTTTAAGTGGTGCTGGTGCATAGGTTGCGCGTTAGGATCCGCCATTTATTATTTCCTTGAAGTCAGAAAAAATAGTCTTACAAGGTGCGTACTTAAGGGGGGTAGAAAAATTTAAACAAGTTTCGGGTTTTTTTATATGCGTCTTAATTTTTCCTAAATTTTTTTTTTTTCGGTCTACCGCGCACTGACTGATGTACTACCAGCAAAAAATTATTGATACAGTTTAACTTTAAATGGATTAAATGTGTTTCGATAGGGCGTGATGTCTTGAACAATTAGATTTAATTTTAGCTTATATTTCAACCCCCAAAATAATTTTTGTTATAATAGGCACTTGACCAGGGGTCTCTCACACAAAAAGTAGGAAGATTTTTAACCACCACAACCAATCCGATACTTGGTTTTTATCTATTTATACAAATCCAATTGGAGAGATTGTCGCATTATAACCCAAAAATTGACTGTTGTGCTCTTGTGTTTTGTTTGTTATGTCGGTAATCTGTATTAATCTTATATTTTTCCGATTTTTTTAGGAAGAAATGTAATTCGTAGGCGGAATTATACTGTATAAGAAAACTCTCACGGTTCGTTCCGATTTTACAGCAAATTTTTATTTATTTTTTTTTTTTTTTTTATTTTTTATTTTTATTTTTATTCTTTATAATGCTCTATATTAAGAAAACAAAAAATTTTTTACTCGTGGTTTTTATAAAAAAAATCATCCCAAAGTTACCAGCAAAATATTGATAAACATTTATATTAGATGATCAAATAATTGGCCAACCAATATGTCACCGCAGATTATTTATTTATACAGGTAGACGAACAAGTAGTTAGAATTTAATCATGTGTTATTAGTGTTATTGGTTCGATCAAATAATTTTTTTTTTTTGTTCGGGTTTTTGCTAATTTATTCCTTCATTTATTAAATCATAAAAAGCTATTATTTTAAATTATAATTGTTATTGTGTAATCTTTATTTAATCGAAACATAATTGCAGATTTGTATTATCAAAGAAAGAACCCTATCTAGGATTTTCACCATTTTTTTTTTCATGATTTTTATTCGTTCACTGATCCACGCGCGTTTAACCCCGAAAAAAGTCCCGAAACTTTTTAAAGTATAAAATAAAATAAAAATACTTTTCTCGATTTATCGGTATTGGCCGATAATTGTTGAACTGATTTGGTTATGCGGCTGCTACTACTTTACGGAAATTTTCAAGGTTTAATAATATATTACTAATTAATAACAAAATAGTAAGCCGAATAATATATCAAAATGAAAGAAAATCTCTCACTATAATAATAATATATATATGTATAATTATGTATTTTTTTTTTTACATTTATATATGTAATGGGAAGATCAAAATAGTTTAGTGTACAATGCATATATGGAAAAAATTTTCCTACCCCTCATCCACTTAGCAAATTACATAAGGGGAAATGTAAATGCAGAAATGCAAAAAGAAATTCATGATCATCTTTGAGGTTAAAGGCTAATGTGTATGCATATTAATATTACATCTAATATAAATCCACGCATTAACGTAACCATCCTACATCCAATCAATTAAATTCAAGTAGAACAAATTCTTTTTTTCAAAATTTTTATCCGATTATATAAACCTTTAGTCATTTTGAATTATGGTTACAAATTTTTGTACAAGTCTTAGCATTTTAGATCAAAAACTTTCTTTACTTATATAATTTATATTCTAAAAAAAAAGATTATCATTATATTATACTTCACGATTCATTCTAGATTTAGAAAAGAAGGTGAAACTCAAACACAAAAACATTAATTAAAGTTTCATATAAAGCAAGTCACAATAAAGAAAATGTAATTGTGCATAATTAAATCATACAATAAAAAATTACCCACGACGCGAATTACGCGGCCATTTTTGGAAAGAGTTTCAAAAAAGAATTAATGCAGTTAAAATTATAATTTAATTAAATCAAACCCAAATCAAAAATCATTATAAAAACAATACCACATATAATTTCGGGAAATACGGTCAAACTCACGAAATCAAAAAATTCTATAAAGTACGCGAATCATGATATCATATAATAAAGAAAAAATATTACATCAATATCATTTGTTCCCAAGAAACAAACGGATAAACAAAATTTCAACAAGGTTAGATAAATCCACAAAAAGAAAGTAGACCGTTCAACTTACTACTCCACACGCGATTTTCTTATATCTTAACCTTTGTCAACCGGGTCCAGCCTATTAAAGAAATAAAAGAATAAATTAATAAACAATTTAAATAATTCATATTATCAAAAATGGTTCGTTATTATAAATTAAAAAGTAAATCAAGAGTTGTTAAAATGACATTCCCAATAGAAGATTATCAATAAATCAGAATTATAGTGTTATAATTTATCTTTGATATCTATTTTATGATCAATATAATTAAATGATTTTACTGATCTTTTTCATGATAAAATTTATTTTATACTTACATCATCGTATTTTTTTCTTGGAAGAAAGCTTTTCCACGAGTTGCTTTTATGCATGACAATTTTACGCCATGTGTACCCGTGCGACAAATATGCATGCAAAATCAAAAAAACAAAAAAAATTGAGCATGTTCCATGAATTTTTATAAACAAAAATACGATAAAAGTTTAAGCTACGAAGAATTATTTTTAATCAATAATAATATAATTTCGTGAAAGTCACAAATTAAGTTAATTACATTATGGATGACTTTATTTAATATGCTAAAATTGATAAGTTAAAGATTAATTTAGATAAAAAAAAATAATACAGATAGTTTTTAATTTACCATTTAAAGTATTAATCTATATAAAATAAATATCCAAAACAAACAATATGCTGCTTACCTTTGAGTGATTCAACCCGAGTCTTTACAGTCTTGATAATTACTTAAATATAATTGTAACGTGGTCTGGTCGATTTTGAATACTTCAAGGATTTTTCACCCTTCTCAATAAAGACTGTTATATGTCACTAAATTTAAAAAAAAATTTAAATTATGATTTTTTCCTCGGAGGAAACTTTTTTCAGCTGAAGAATAACCCGCAATAAAGGAACTACACACTGATGACATTGCGAAGAGCAAGAGCAAAAAATAATATTTTGTGATCGGTCACTTATATATTCGTGTAAGAAGTTAACGATCATTCACGTGGTCACAACAAGTGATGTTTAAGCCATATTTGTCACATAATACGTTTTACAAGCCACAAATTTCACTATATTTCTCGCTTCAACTAAATAGAAAAACTTTATAATAATCAATGTCAAGTTCATCGACGCCAACAAGTGAAAATAATCATCCCCAACGTAGTCCTCTTAGTAACCGACGTAGTTCTCACAGTAGTATACAAAGTAGTCCTCAACATAGCTCTAACGAAAATGAAAACGATAATTCAATCGGATTAGAGCGAAATACATCAATTCGCAGTGATTCAGGCAGTGATCATGAGCTGGTTCGACATAAACGTGTAAAACGTCATATTGCAGAATCTAGTCAAGATAGCTCTCGTGGTAGATCTTCAAGTAGCTCAAGGTCGATAACGCCAACTGCACAATCACCTAAAAATAAAGATACGAATTCCAAATCTTTTTCAGAAAATGATTTGATTAAAGAAAGTCCATGGGAAATTACAGAGGCAGATACCTTAAAGAATAACTCCGATAATGAAGATATTGATGATTTATTTGGAGGTGCAGTTAGTGATGAAGATGAACATAATAAATAGTAAGTGTTTGATCTAATAATACTATACCTTATTTGTTATTAAATTCTTTTCATGCTAAAAGTTCACGTAGGGAATCAATTGAACCGGTTTCAGACGATGAAAAGTATACTAGACCTAGATCATTTAATACTGGAAATTATGAGTTAACTTACGCAAAACCTCCAGAGAGTTGTGACGGAAAAGTATTTATTTTTGTTCTTATGTCAATATTTTAACCATCAAACCGGGTTTAATACAAATTAATATATATTGTTTTTTTAGTATTATATAGCAAAATTGCCAAATTTTTTTACTTATTGTAACCAAGCCTATGCTCCTGAAAGTTATACGGAAGAAGACGATTACAAGCATGAGACTACAATTAGATTGGGTGCAGAAAACACCATAAGATGGCGATATAAAAGGAACGAAATGGGAGGAGAGGCAATTATAATTTGATTTTGTAACTTGCTTTTTAACTTATTGGGTTATATGACGTATATAATAATAATTATAATAATAATAATTAACGGAATATTTGTCTAGACCGAAGTAAAGGAATCAAACACTAAAATGATAAAGTGGTCGGATGGTTCAATGTCACTTCTTATTGGCGAAGAGATGTTTCTAATCAATTCTCATGATATATCAAAACAACATACATTTCTTGGTATACCAAATATTCATAGTAATTCAATCGAAAATCATGCAAGATTGACACATCAAATTACTTTCCGTCCTGATGCTAACAGCAGGACACACAAAAGGTTGAGTGCCGCCATTCAAGCTAGAAATGTTAAGCAAGTCAAGACAAAGTTTGTCGATATAAATGATCCAAAATTGATCGAATTGCAACTTCAAGTATATTTCCATATATTTATTTCTATTATTAATTATTTAATAAACTTGTATATTCATTATCAACATAACATAATCCTCGTAGGGTGAAAGAGAAAAAAAACCACGTAATGAAAAACGTGCAACTACATCATCAAAATCAAGATCACGTAAAAGGTCTTTTGATGATTATTCAGATCTAGATGAACCAAACTCATATACATCCTACAGAAGAAATGATTCATATGAGGATGATACTGGCTTTGTGGTTGCAGATGAAAACGATTCTGATGATGATTATGGCCGCCCAGAAAAAAAACATAAAGGGAAAGAAAGAGTTGTTGAAAGTCGTAGGAAGAGGGTCTTATCTTCTGATGACGACTTGCCAAGAACACGAAAACGCCATCTCAAAATGGATAGGGCAAAGAATTTGAATGAATACGAAGATAATGATCAAGAAGATCAAGAGGATAATGATCAAGAAGAGCATGAAGAGCACGAAGAGGAGGATGGTGACATATCGCCTGTTACAAAGCAGACAAATGAAGATATTGAAGGAGTCAATGCTGATGTTGATATGAGTGAAAGCCTTTTACTTGATAACGATGAGGAAGAAGAAGAAGATATTCCTGTTATAAATAAAAAACCAAGAAGAAACAGGAATATTTTTGATGATGAATAATATTTTTTTTAAAAAAAAAAATTCCATTAGAATATTAAGCAATTTAAGTAAATAATAAGAAATTTAATAAACATTATTTAATTTTAATATTGCAAAAGCTTTTTTTTTGCACGCTGTATAATATTGTAATAGTGAGATTCTATAAAATTTACAAATACTAATTTTGCTTATATTTTCCGGGCTATAATATTCATGATAATAGTGAGAATTAATATATATAGTATAAGAATTAAATAGAAAGAATAATTATAAAAAGAATAATAATATGATTGTTAAATAGCTAAAATTAGATTAATTTCGAAAAGCAGTTCAAAATAATTCTAATTCTAAAAATCATTTGTCATTTTAAAAAGATATATATAATTCAGGCAATTACAACTTAGATATACTGTATATATAAAATAAATTGAAATTAAACTATTGAAATAAATTTTAGTTTATTTTAAAAGAGCTAAAATTAAAAGAAAATGTCAAAAAATCACCGCGTGGTGATCATCATCGCACCAGCATTAGCGGGCGGAGGTTCATACCCTTTTAATTTTGCCCAAAATTCCACCCTAATTCTGGTAACAATTACAAGTGGTGATATTTAGCAATATTAAGTTAAAATATATTTTCTCTTTAGAATTAATTTTACATTTACTAGAGGTGAAATTCACTAAAGATAAATTTTACTTAATTTACATAATATAAAAACTAATTTTTATTCATTTATCTTATATAATATGTTATATTAAAAATCATAAAATTTTTTTTTAGATTTTTTTTGTTTTTTTTTTATTTTTTTTAAACTGTAAAGGTGAATTTTACCTGCAATGCCTGGTGAACTTTACTTCTAATGAACAATAAAATTACCCTTTTCTTTATACAAATTATATTTATTTTAAAAGTTTTCCAAAAATATATAAATAAAAATAATCAGAAATGTTAAAGTATAATTATAAAACTAACCTTTAGAATGGGTAAGCCAATTCAAATTTTTAATTCTATAAATTTATTATATATAATTACCATATAATTTTATAATTTTTTTTAAATTTTTTTTTAAAAATTACTTTCATAGTAATCAGTACTTTATTAAAATAATTTATAATTATTTTATTTTATTTTTTTTTTTCACAACACATGATATACTCTATTAGAGTTAATGTTAATTAGTCAAAAAAAAGAAAAATTAAGCTATCTAATATAATTAAATATACTACCACCCATCATTTTACAGAACCCCATATGTGCACTATTAGTGGATATTATTTCTGCATAGGTAGAAATGCAAAACTGCATTCCATCATAAAGGAACCTCCCCATGGTCTGAAAAACTTGGTATCCAAGAACCTGCTATACTACAGAATTAATTTGTTAAATCCTTCTGACCTTATACTGGAACTACTTCTTTAATAATTAAAGTAATGATTGCATCTTTACATCATGACAAACCCAACTTTCTTTAATTAATTTAGAATAATGGTAATAGGATTTTAGATGTAGGTCCATTAGTGGTTGATTTTGCTAGAAGTCACACTTTATCAATGTCATGATACCAACACTTGCTTCTTGGAGTATCATAGCTTCACATCTTGAAATCCAGACTAATTTGTAAAAAAAAATAAAAAAGGACTTGATAATTTTTTAAACCAAGTGAGGGACCAAAGATCGTGATGTAAACTGGTAAAGTTTGATAGTAATTGTAGTAGAAATCAAACCTCTAATAAATTCAATACAATTTCTTTGTTTAAGTAATATAAATACAGGATCATTATATTCAAAGATTGCCTAATTAATCCTTTGAGAATTATAATTAACATTAGTATGCTTATAAATACATTTTCTGATTTTCTGCACAATGATATCTTCCAAAGTGATCCAAACAGATTGTAAAGTAGAATAAACTGTAAGATTAATTTATAATTATTACAATTTTAATACAATAAAATCATAAGTTGTTTTATTTTATAAATATTAAATTTATATTAATTTATTATATAATTCCTAATTTACATTTTTTATATAATTCTTGATATTAGAAAAAAATGTTTTTTATAATAATTCAATTAATATTTATGTTAAAAATATAATTTTACTATCATTAGATTTTTTTTTATTCTATTGAGTATATAATAAGGTAAATTTATTTATAAATTTTAATATTTAGAAAAGTTATACATATCACATAATATTCAGTTTAATATAAGCTTACTCTTCCTTCCCTTTCTGTTAGATTTAACAACCAATTAAATTATAATATTTATAAATCATATGAATTTATTAAGTATAACGTAAGATTTTAATTATCCTCCTCCTCCCCTTTAATAATTATATAATATATGTAACTCCCCTTATTTAATTGTAATAATATATATATTAGAATTTTCTTCAATTACGTTCATAACCATTTTTACTAATATTTTTTCACATATAAATTTTATTTTTTCATTTTTTTCTTTAAATAATACACTTTAAATCTTTATAATACACTTTGTTTTCTATTTATTCTTATATTTTATTTTTACTAACGTAATTTTAATAGCGAACTTCATCTTTTGATTTCTTCTAACAGTTATTTTACCAAGGAAGGAATATTCTAATATTATCAAGACTTAAGCAAAAATATTATAGATAACCTTTATTATTAATAACAATAACAGTTTACCTTTTAATGCTATAGAGAGACTCAACGAAGCCTTGAAAAATGAAAACTTTTTATATTTCCTTGGCAACATTTTGGACTATACTAATAAATAGACGTGTTTTGAGTATTTGACTGAACTTTTGAACACCCTAGCAGCCTGCTTACCATATCATAAAACTGGAATATTAGCAAAAATAAGACAATATTTTCTTTTTTTCTTATCGCTGAATACGGACTTTCCCTATTTTTTGATGGCAAATAATCCAAACAAAGACAATATCAAAATAAAAAGTGGTATTCCCAAATTAGGCAGATCCTCTGATTTTTTTCTAGATGTACTTTTAACTAGGATCAAAACAAGTTTGGATGCACCTGATTACATACCATCTTGAAAACTATTTTTAGAATTTAACATAATAAATGGTCTCTCTTCTTATTTGCCGAACTTTTATCTGAACATAGAAAATACCTTATTGGACACCTTTAATATGCTTGTATAGTTTTCAGATTGATGAATCATATATGGAAATTTCTACACAACTAGAGAATTAAAAGACAGAAATAAATTTATGGATTTGGATGTGATGCTTAACAAGAGTTCATTTTTAGTTTACATATATATAGATTTTATTTTTCTTTTTTCTTTTATTTTTTCTTTTTGTTTTCTTTTTATTTCTTTTTTTATTTTTTTTTCTTATAGAATTTTCTTGGATGGATTTTTTAAGTACAATCATTAAGTTGCTTTAAAAGGTGTAAAGCTCTTTGAATACTAATATGATCATGGTTGGAATCCTATCTGCAAATACCAAATCAGCTTTTATAAATAGACTTATCAAATACATCATATATATTAGTGAAGGAATTAATAACTTTATCACACAGCCAGTTGAAAGATCATACTTTTGTGAGCAAAAATCTAATGTTAACTATAATTCCAATTTTAGTAGTAGTATGCAAATGACAAAAGGATTACATGAATTAGCGGTATACATTTTAATTTTTGAGAGTCAGTGGGAATATAAAATATCATAACGTAGCAGGTCCTTGGACATCACATTCCATAAACTATAAGGCAGTCTGCTAAGATAGAGTGCTATTTATGCACTTTTATCTATATTAGGAATAAGTTTTACCAATAATGCACATATGGGATTTATGAGAATGATGAATGGTATTATATTTATTAATATTAGATATCTTTAAACTACATGTATTTTGAACATTAACTCTAATAAAATATAGCATGTGCTGCAAAAAAAAAATAATATATATACTGTATATTAGATCTGATTTTTATAAAAAAAATCAATCCTACCTTTATAAAAAATTTTTTTTCAAAATATTATATTAGACTATTTTTATAAAAAAAAACATTTATTTTTATATTTATTAATATAAGAATTAATGGCAAAAATATGCTAAAAAACAAATAAAAACTTAATTGCCAATCTGCCACTTAGCGGTACAAAATGATTAGCAATCTATAATTAATTTTGACGGAGATTTATATATATTAAATACTATCACTTTAGAATGGTATTGATACCAGTTTCAAAATGCATCATAACAATATAAACACTTTAAAAATTTACTAGAAAAAGGTGTTAGACTACTTGGTTGTGTTTTTATAGAATCAGAAAAATCAAAATATGCCAAAAAAAAAAAATAAAAAAAAACAATAAAAAATTTTTTTTTTTGAGTTATTTTGTTGTTCTAAGAGAGAAAATATCATATATTTTTTAAAAGTATAAAAAAAACCTTGTAAAGATTTTAAAATTCACAAATAATAACCATAAAGTTAACTAAAATATAAGCTAGAATGGTGAGTTTTTTCAAAGTAAACTTGTTAAATTTCTTAATAAATGATAAAAAATTTTTTTTGTAATTTTTTTACGTTCCATATTATTGATTGGTAAGTAGAATTCCTAACGGGTCAGGTCAGATCAAAATTTTGGGTCAATTTTAAAGTACTATTTATATAGTAATTTAAATTTTTACAATACTTTCAATTGTATTATTTATATTATGCAGATCAATGCAGGTCATTTTGGGTTGTATATTCAGAACTCTATTGGTAAGTTATGATTATATATAAATATGACCATATTGGACAAAATCAGAGTTAAAATAGTGTTAAAATATACTAATTAATGACATTTATATAAGGATCTGCATCAGATCTACTAATCAATTTTGTATCGTTAAATGACAAATTGGCAATTAAAATATATATAAAATAAATTCTGAAAAATACTGAAATAGTAGAAAAAAAAATATATAAAATAGACAAAAGTAATTATGTAAATCTTTTTTTTTTTAAACAATTTTTGATAATATTTAACTTAATACAAGTAATATTTTATTTAATATTTAAATGTATACCTTATTAAGACAGTTTAAGTTAACTTAATTTTAAATATTCTTTAATTCAAAATAATGTTTTATTTCTTAAACAAAACCAGGTATTAAACTATTAAAAAATAATATTTTTTTAAATTCAAACTACTTGAACTTATTTTTGTTTTATATTTAAGTCTTAAAATTTTTCTTTTTTTTGTTTTTTCAGTTATTTTTATTCAGTTTTTGGTAATTTTATTCTTTAATTAAATTTTTGTTTTTTACTTAAAAATAAAACTATTTCTAAATTTTCATCAAAAAAATATATAATTTAATAAATAAAAATTTTATGTGAAATAAAATTTTTTATAACTATTATACAAATTTAAATCTGATATATTCATATACTGTATTATTCAGAATCTTTAATTTAACTTATAACTTATTATGAATTTTAAAATTATTAATTTGATTAAATCCAACTCAATTTAACTTATAATTTAATTCAAGTTGATTTAATTCATTTGAAACTCTAATTATTATATAAAATACTATATACAAATAAATATTTGACTTTTCATATAACTGCTATTTAATTATATAATTTCAACTATGATTTATTAAAAAATTATATAGTAAATTTATACAAAATTAAATAACTATATACAGTCAACCCTTAATATAGTGAACCCTAGATTCTGGACTTCAACTTCGCTATAGGACTATAGTGAAGATTTTAAGCAATTTGATTGGCTACTTCACTATAATAAGGGTAAATTAATTATAAGTATACTTAAAATTCACTATATCAAGAGTTCGCTATATCAAGGGTTAATTGTATATTATATATACAGTCAACCCTTGATATAGCGAACGCTTAATATAGTAATTTTTAATGATCACATGATATTCTACCAATCAAATAAAATATATTTCTTTTGTTATAGTGAATTAACCAATCAAATTGCTTAAATTCTTCAATATAATCTTATAGCAAAGTTAAGGTGTAGAATCTAGGATTCACTATATCAAAAGTAACTACAGTCAACCCTTTATATAATGATATGTCGGGATTTATATGAAAAAATTTAAAAAATACCGTTATATCAAATTATACCGATATTTATATGTCCTCACATATAGTGGGAATTTAAAATTTTATCAGTATATCAAGTTTTTAATAGTGTATTAGTATATCGAATATCGGTATATCGAGGTCTGACTGTATATTCTTTAAAATTCTATAATACTATATATAGTATATTATATATATGTTTCTTATTAATTACCTTAAAAAATATATTAAAATATATTAAAAATATTCTTTTAGAATATTATAGGATCCAAATATCTCTCAAGTGATATATAATAAAATACATTTTTTGTAATAATTAGGTTAATATTTATGCTAAAATATAATCTTACTATTATTGAATTTCTCTTGAGATTGTAAAAATCCAATTATTGGATAGCTTAAATGCAGGGGTTTGTAGGATAAGAAATTTTGAAAATACCCTTGTAATATGCAATTCTAGTCAGAATTTATAAATAAACTCTACACATGAGAAATATCCAGAATCCTAATATTATACAGTAACTTATAAAAGTAACATACCAAATTTTTAATAAAATAATAAATTATGTGATTTATTAATTAAAGTAAATCTGTTTAATTTAATATCTTCAAAATAAATAATATAAATGTAGATTTTTAAAAAAGAATTTTTATAACTATAACCGGCGGTGATGATCACCGGTGACTGAAA
>JADRCO010002069.1:0-15343 GCA_021464525.1 Rhizophagus sp. LPA8_4_AMF | reverse complement strand
GCATGATGTTTTAAACATCATCATCATGATGTCCAGACATCAATCTTTTGTCAACGATGGCTTGCGATATAAAATATGCAATCTAATTCAAAAATACGCCTAATTTTCCATTTCAAGATAACATTTCGGGATATGATCATCAACTCACCATAATAAATCTCTCGAATAATTTGTTACGTGGTTTAATATTGTTCTATTTTTTTCAGACATTTTTAGCAGGTATACCATTGATTAAAAGACATTTAAATATTGTACTACTCAAAGATTGTTTAATTGTAAAATTTCCGGATTTGAAAATATTAATCAAAAGTCTGCAAATCAGCTTTGTACAGACGGAAATTAAATTTAGTATTCTAAGTGAATTCAAAAATTTATACGAAAATTTTATCACTTTTTTTATCATCTAAGAGGTTCACTATCATCATTCAAATATTAATTCTAAAACTAACAGCTAGTTACTGTATATTTTTCTATAAAAAATATACTTTAATAATTATACAAAATATAAACAAAATAATTTTTAAATCAATTCGCTTCTCATTTCAACTTTATTCTTTATCATGACAGAAAATATCGTCTTGGCAATTGTATTACCAAAAATTGTAAAGTTATACAGCAGATGTAGTGTTGTAAGAAGTAACGTTACAATCGTTTCATGATACGTTACATGTAAAATACACTAGGGAACGGTAAACCGTTGTTAGTCCTGAGTACAAGTGTAACTAAATGAGCCAATCCCGCATCGACTCAATTTTTGAGCGGGCGGACAGACGGACATTTTTGTGAAACCTTTGCATAGAAATAAATAGTCCTTCGTTACACTCCGGACTAATAATACATTTTGTAGGTTACGTAAGTCACATTTACTATATCATGCTTTAATTTTAATGTCAGATTGGGTTTGTACGTGTTTCTGATTTTTGTAAAATTAATCATTTTCTTCTATTTTACCAATAAAGGATTTAGCCAGTTGTGTTCTAGTACTACTCATTTATTTAGGGCTAATTTAAGATATTTGTCATTTATCAATAAAAATATTGACATAAATATTCTTCATTTTTACAATTAAACATTCATTACGCCTCAAATTTAGATTATCATTAAAGTAAGGAAAATGCACTATTGTAATTACTTTAAATTTTAGCATATTAAAAGAATTAAGTGGGCTATAGTCGCTAATTCAACTAAGATCAGCACTATCGCAAAATTCGATGTCATTCAATAAATGTACAATTTTAGCCTATTCTTTTTTTTTACATATATGTTATGGTTTTACAACATATTATAGGTTTTCGCAGTTTTACGTTTACCAATCATGGACCAAGAATCACGCCTGATACTTGTACAATGCAAATAATGTATAATTATATTCATTGCCAATTGTAGTTAAATTTTCATGTCGATCTTACCGGAGATACAGATTTCATTATTTTTTTTTTTTTGTGTAAATAAATTTTAATAAATTAAACCAACAACTCTGGTGTAAAAATGTAAAATTTTACGGTGAAATATTAATATTTTAAAATGTTTTCTCATAAATTAACCATATCAGATAATAATCTTTATTCTTTAATAATCGCAGGCCGACACGGCAATATTTCATGTTTCGCACGTACCGTGTTTAATGAATACAATGTACATTTATCATTGTAAAAAAAAGTATTCATTGTATGCGCATTAGATGTGGCTCTGTTCAGATTTTTTACATCTTTAGTAAACACATAAATCGTGAAAATCTATTGGTATGTTGTAAATCATGTCATATATGCAGAAAAATTCAAGGAAAATTAGGAAATAGAATAAGTTAAAAATGTAAAAAAAAAAGATTAAATTTAAATGCAACTCAAATTTCACAATGGTGCCAGGATTGGCAATTGATATAATATCATAATATCATTGACTTATACCCGCTTAGAATTTGATCATATGTAATCAAAATATCTGGGCATACCCGTGTACAATTTAAATATTTTTTTTAGTTTTAAACGCTTTATCACCATTTATAACAATGTGAAATGAGTACAATAACATATACCCTGTAAAAAAAGTCAATCCGTCTTTTATATTCCATCTTTTTCCGTAAAAGGCTCATATTTCCGGAATTAATAATTATTTACATTTTCCGTGAATGAATCCGTGAAAGGCTCATTTTACGGAGTTTTTACAGAAATAACGGATAAAATTTTTTAGGGATAAGGTTAGCATTCTCGTTCCCAATTAAGATTTTCAAATGAATAAATGAATATTTTTTAGTATGATTCTTATTACGTTGGGAACAGGATACAATAATGTAAACAAAACAATAATGCCTATATCCACAGAATAAAGGTTTTTTTTATTCGTTATACTTGAATTTTATGATTTATTTTAAATCACGCCCTGTAATTTGATTGTAAATTATTCGGATATCTTCGGTTAACCTTATAAATATAAAACAGGCATCAAATGGATATTACCTATTTGTCATGGATTCTGAGAAATATCGGGTTGTGCCGAGTGAACGAGTAACGTGTCTCAACTCCAAGAACGGTTTATACCCTATTAAAAATGTTATCCGATATTATGTAAAAACTCCGTAAATATGAGCCTTTTACGGAAAAAAGATGGAAGATAAAAACGGATCGACTTTTTACAGGGATAGAATGAAAGGGATCGACATATGAAATTTATAAATTTAAGCGTGTAGTTTTTGCTGGATGAATAAAATTTTTTATTTAATTCTTTTTATTCATACTTTGATATAAAAAAAAAAGAAAACATAGGCGCAGTCGGAATCGAAACAGATAAATATATGGATGAGAAAGAGTACGCTGATGACCTAGAAAGTGGGAACCACACATATGGAGGGAAAGATAGTTATGTGGCTATTAGCCCAGATGGTTCGATTGTAGCAACATTTAATCCAGGTAAGTTATAATGTCATACTGTCATTATTGTGTATACAATTTTATATTAAAAATGTAAATTGAGGTTAAATTATCTAAACTTAATTTTTCAGATGACTCATTAATTTCAATTACAAAAGTAGCGACAAATGACAAGGCGAAAATACGCTTTGATAGAAATAAATTCAAAAAATTGTCTAATTTACTTGGATGGTCTTTAGCTGTTTCGGACATAATTGATGCTGAAAATGATACTTGTTTGGTCGCAATTTCCTGTGTAACTGACAGAGATATGAAACCAAAAGAAATTGAAGAGGGGAGTCTTCGAGAATTTTTTAAACTTTATATCAGAAAGTACTTATCATTTTGGGATTCTCAACTCTTTTTAATCTCATTATTTATTTTATTTTCTTCTATCACTACTCTTATTTCTACTTTATCAATTCTTTTAATTTACCTATTTTCAATTATCATTATTTGTATTCTTATTTATTACGAATATTTTAACTCTCGTAATATTTTAACAACTGATATTAAGCAATTTCGATTATCCTGTACTCCTGGAGAAGGAATGATAAAACTTTTTAAATTTTCATTTAACCATGACAAAGATGATAAGAACAGCTTGATACATCATATTGGTGGGGTTGTTACCTTTTTAAAAAATTCTAAAAATTTCTCAAAGAATGGTAATGCAACACTTATTTGCATTAATTATGTAAAAATACAAAAGTTTAATATTGAATTGAAAAAATTGAAAAAAAATATTTCCATATCAAAAGAAGGTACTTATTTATTACCTGAAAATTTATTTAAAAAATTAGAGGGTTTTAAGGATGCAAGACGCAATTGGATATATCTTTTAAAATCTAGATTTCAGGATTATTTAATGGTTGATACAAGCAATCATCAAAAAGTAAGCATTGAAATATATGATATTAATAATTTACAATTAGTGAATGTTTTTTATAGACATCGTGAAGAAAATTTTTTAATTACAAACAATAACGAACCTGGAATTTTTGCGATAGCAACTGATTCAAGATTATTTGCTTATTCTTATGAATATAATAGTATTGCTCTTTTTTTAATGGAAAGTGGTCTTGAAGTTGTTTCAAAAAAATTTGACAACATTTATAAAATCAAATTTTTAGAATTTATTGAAAAAGATAAAAAATTATTTATTATTGAAGAAGATAAAGTACATGATGTGAAGTTTCATATCTGGATTATATCAGGATGTTTAAATGATTATTTTTCTATTTCTAGAGAAGATATTAGTTTATTAGATAGTATAAATATTACTACTCTGTCAAAATATGACGAGCATTATAATACTATAACAAAAGCAAACGGAAAAATAGTTTTTCATAATAAAAATAATGAGGATCAGTTTAAAGTTGTACACGAGATAGCTATAAAGAAAACAACTTTTGGAGAAAACGACATTGTGACTGATGAGCATGAATTTAAATCATGTGATTTAGAACCATGGAATAATAATATAAAGACTGTTCGTGGTAGATTTCTTAATAAAGACAGAAGGTTTCTTTTTATAATTGGCCAAAATAGTATTCAACTATGGAAATCTAAATCCATAAATTTTGTAGATCTTAACAACTTTAAAAATTTTGAAAATTCAAATCTTGTTTATATTTTAATAAGTGACAAAATCAAACCAGAAACAAAAACTAAATTTCTAATCGAAGATGATATTATTACTGTTATAACCCATGCGTGTAAATCACTTGCTTATCTTTACAAACACACAAAAGGTATCAATTTTAATGAAAAGCATCAAAAGTTTGTTAGTGGAATCACAAATATTATCAGGGACTTTATTAAAAGTTATCCTGATAATTGGAAACTTATGGAGATTCAATACCCTTTAATGTCATATCTAATTTATTCACGTTCATTTTCTTTGATTAAATATATTCTATTTGGCGTTAATGGTCAAATAACTAAGAAGTTACATAAACCTCAAAATAATTATGCCTCTTATCCATATTATAATTATTTGGAATTATGTGATGAATTGGAATTAAAGGACACTTATTTAAAATCGGTTAATGATTTGACACTAGCTTTAAAATTTTGTCAAGGTTTAACAATTTAAATTTATTATTTTATTACTGTCAATTAGCATAATTTGATAACCAACTTTTATTAATAGATCGAGATGCTGTTATGTTAGCATATTTATTAGAATATTATTCCGAAAATTCTCTGACTCATATTGGTTGGATGATTAATGTTACAAAAATACTTCCAGACTTATCAGGATTAATTTATAATGACTATTATGGTATATGACAATATTATATTTTATTGTTAATTTTATAACCTTTTTATTAAAAAGAATTAATATACTGCAGGTAATTACATAGATTTATTACTTTATAAACCTTGTTTTGGAGAAATGAAGTACAATTTTCCGATTAAAAGATTCCGAGCATTATCAGTTTGTCAAAATACATTAAATGTATATGTTCCACTTACTAAACTTATATCAACAAATTCTCCGGACCTCTTTTTATATGATAAAATAAGGTATTTATTAATATTAATCTAGCTCCTATTTTAAATATTTTACTGATGTAATTTTCAATTTAGAGAGGATAAGTTGCATCATTTGCCTGATATTCATATCGTCCCACTTCCAAATTTTACAACTCACGGAACAAAAATTGAAGAAAAATCAAAGAAAGGAATTAAATATTTTATGAGAAAGACATTATTTCCACCCAGATACAAGAAATTTGATGACAAAAATTTTAGCCCATTACTTCGAATTAAAAAGGATGAAAAAAGATTTTTTATTATTCCAGCTATAGAAGCAGCTATAAATTCAAGATGGTACCAATCAATGACATATTGGATAAGACTTTTAAGTTTATATGCTATATTTTTATTACTATATACTACTAATCCTTGGTTTGCTGAGCTTGTTACATATAAAATTACAAGCAACGTGACTTCTACTAAATTATTCATAATTTTGTCTATTAGGGTTGGAATATTTTATTACGCTGGATTATATTTATTAATTATTGAATTTATGCAAATGTGGAAGTATGGTAACAAATACTTTACGAAATTTAATGTATTTGATCTAAGCAGTAGTATTTTTGGTATAATTGCTTTTTCTTTGGGTTCATCTGCTACTCAAATCAATGTTGAGATAATAGACACTATATGTAGAACAGTTGCATTAATACTTTGGATTGAAATGGTATGCGTTATGACTTTTGGATTCTAACTTTTAGTAAATTCATATTAATTTATCTTTTACTTTCTAAAGCTCTTATGGTTTCGATTATTTTCAGTAATTGCTATAAATATATTCATTTTTGGAAATATTTTAAAAAAAATTATACCATTTTTCACATTTATGATTATTTTAATAATTGGATTTGCAATTTCAATGTAATAGTTATTGTTTTTATTTATACTTTAATGAGTATATAAAAGAAGATTAACATCATTTACATTTATAAACAGATTTTGTTATCTTATTAATTCGCCGAAAGAAACTTACTTATTCAATAATGGAACTGTAAATTATACTTTAACAAAGTCAAGTCAAGATGATACTTCTATTACAATATGGGATGCTATACTTTCCACGTATTACTTGAATACAAACAATTTGAATAATTATAGTAATTCTTGGCAATTGAAATTACTTGCTTTTGCTGCTAACGTTATTGTAGTTCTTATTTTAATGAACATGGTAATTGCTTTAATGAAGTAAGTAATATATTTATTAAATGAGTGTTTATTCAGATGCTCATTAAACCTTTATATTTTAAAAATAAATTGATTAGTGACGCATTTAAAAAAGCAAAGAGTGATGGTAATCTTGGACTTTTGATGTATAGAAAGGATCTTATTGACGATTTTGAAAGACTTGATATTCCCTTTAATAATCTTCAACTAAACGATTCACCATATATTTGTTATCTTCAAGATCCTGACTTAATGAAAAAATGGATGAAAAAATCTCAAGAGCTTAGAGAAACAAAATTATATTCATGGTTTAAAGAGAGTGTTGATAAAGAAAATATAACTTATGATGGAGTTGACATTACATCATGGTATGAACTTATTTCAAGTAATGAAAAGCAAGATTCTATATCAACTCCTGATCATATGACACTTTGGTTTTAGCTCTTTTATTACTTTCATTTTTATATTTAGATTATATTGTATTTATTTTTATTTTGAGTACTTTTTTTATTTTGATATTATTTATTTCGATAAAGACTTAGTTAGCATGATATTATTTAATTAATTTGTAATATAAATATTTTTATATTGTTCAATCCATATATATGAAAGTAATCATACTTTTAAAATATATTTAAAATATACTTATTTTAAAATTTGCGATATACATACTATACATACTGAAATTCGATATACCGGAACCTTGATATAACGGATTTCTCGATATAACGAATTTTGACAAATTTTACTAATGGAACGGATGGTGTATAATGTACATTCAAAATATACTTTAATATATATATAACTATAGTATATTTTAAATATGCAAAAAAAATACTTATAATGTACTCAAATTTCTAATTTAAAAGTATATTTTTAAGTATGTGGCGACATAAGATTAAATCATACCTACGGAGCGGATTTTATTTTTTTATGTTCAACCAATCAAACTGCTCCAAATTATATCACGTGTTTGTCACGGAAATTTTATTGTTTAATAAGAATTTATTGTTTTATTAAATAGTATATATACTATAATTTTTTATTACAAACTTCAATTTTTTTAATAGATACTGTATCGCATATATTTGTTTCAATTTTTTATGCTATAATTATTATGAATTGAAAAATTTATATCGGTTAAAATTGTAATAACAGATTAAAATTTGTAATACATGTATAAATAATTAATAAGCAATTGGTAATAAGAATATTAAAAAATAAATTGAACTAAAAAAAAAATTAAAACTTTCGCCAGAATAATAATATCTTTATATTTTTTGCTCTACTCTTTTTTATATAGTTTACAAAAATTTTTATGAAGGTCTTAAAGTCTAAAAATTTTTATATCAAAAGTCATTTATTTTATATAAATTTTGAGTATGTTCTCACATTTTATCAAGGTAAATTTATTTGAGTAAAAGGGGTGATAGCACATTATACTAAACTTTTAAGGATAATTACCTATAATTACTATCTTTACGCAAAAGTTTATTTAATAAAAGGTTGTCAATACCACATTATATGGATTTTATAAGTTAATAATGAATAATACGTCTGTTGTCTGCTTTAATACATATTTCAGATATTTGGCTGTTAAAAGTTTATCATTAATGTATTTTTATTTTTGTTTAGTAATTCAATTTATTGATATTTTTTTTCTTTTGATGAAGATTCCCATTATTTAACTCCTTTATTTGTAAATTATCTCTCATCATTAAAATCTAATAAGGCTAAATTTTGTTTTACATAGAATGTATAAAGAAGAAATTTATCAATCATTTCGAAAAAGAAATAAGAAAGTAGTTGCCATTGTTACCACCGATTTGTGCTAGTCGGTAAGGCAGTAACAGAAATATGTAAGGATTAATTAATAACAATTAATGACAATCGGCAATAAATCATAAGTAAATTGGTGGGGTTCGGTAATACTAAAACTATAAACAGTGTATGCTTATCGAATGTATAACAATCGGAAATAAATTGATAATAAAAATAATAACGAAATCTATTAAATGTGACAATGATCGGCGGGTTCTTTATTAACAAATACAAAGAATTCCACAATATTACTGCCTCTGCCGGCGCTCTGTAATATTCCCAAGATTCTATCTGTGTTAATAACCGAAAATTTACTATCCCCTGAAACCCCGGCGGAATCCCTTCCCTTAAATATTGTTCAAAATTTGGGACGATTAGTGCTTTGGCCAATTCGCCCATGATTCGAATCGTCCAAAGTACGACTCGTCTTCTGGCCAAATCGTCCATTGTACAAATCGCCCATCACGCCATAATTGATTCCCACCAAGCCATACGCCACATTCTCCTATAAATTTGTATAACTAAACTATATAAATAAAATAAAATAAACTATACTAATAAAATAAACTATACTATATAAATAAAATAAATAAACTATTCATATAAATAAGCTATAAACTATAAAATAAACTATATAAAAAAATTCCCATAACACCATTTTCAAAAGTTGTGACAGGCTTATTTCACGTGCAGTGTATGGAAAATCAGAGATCGAAAAATAAGACTGAAACGACCAATAAAAGTAAATACAAGTTATTTGAAATTTATTTACTAGAAATCACACTTTAGATTACACTTACATCATTCTTTGATTCATTTGAAAGGTAAGTGATAATATTGTAAGTAAAACTAAAAATTCAAAGTCCCATTTCGTTCAAGTGACATGTATAATCATGTGACATAATTTTACCGTTAAAACTCAGTACGTTGGATATGGTGGCGCAAATCTTGCTTGGCGGAAGTCTTTGCTAAATGTTGACATGTTCCCTCAGAAAGAATAAAATGACATGCTAGTGTCCTGATTTTTACTGTAATCGATACTCAAGCAATTTTCAAAGTCTTCAATTTTAGTATAATTAATATATAATATAATCGTTTCATAATCTTTTCACTTAATAAAGGCTTATTTCTAGCAAAACTTCAAACAATTTACATAAATTGGTAATAAATAATTTAGTCAAATTAATACTTTCGTCAGATTATCAATGTTGACATGTTTTGGAAAATTGAAGATTTGGAAATTTGGAAATTTGGTGAAACTAAAACCTGACAGAAAAGATTAAGCACAAATGTCTAAATGTATAAAATTTTGTTTAATAAGACGATTAATATTTTAATGTAACTTATTAAGATTTTTATGATGAATCATATACTAGCTGTAGCCTGTTGCGTAGCAACAGGATTAAATGAGTTTAAATCAATATCTTATATTATATTATCATGTTTTTTTTTATCTTTAACTGTTAAGTAAAAAAAAAAATATACTTCTAACGAAAAAATTATACCAAGCATACTTATTCAATAAAAAAAAAATATTTTTATTTTGATTATATTGTTGATGCAAACCTAAGAGGTGAAAGAACAAAAAAAAAAAAATAATAAGAAAAAAATTATTAAAAATAAAAAATCTCGCTTTACCGTAGGACCGCAGCATTAATCTGATCAATCCCGATCACCGATCCAGATCTATGCCTAAAAGATGAAATAAATAATAACGATATACATAAATAAAAAAAATAATAATTAAAATCCCTGTAGGTGTGATTTCACCAGTGATACAGTTAAATAACATGTGATATTGGAAAATCACCAAAATTACTTAATGTTGGTCGGATATTCCAACCAGTGTTTTTATAACTTGCCAATAGCTTCAGCCGCTACGCGGCTGAAGCAGTATTATCTTTAATAATCAAAGTGCAGTGCGAACTAAAAAAACAACTAAAGAAGCAAAAAAATACAAATATAAAGAAATCAAAGAGCAATACATTTAATTATGATTATATATTTAATTACTACAACTACAACGCAGGTGTGAATACGAGTACATGATATCTTGTACTTTCACGTAGTTATAGTTATCACGTAGTCATAGATTTCTGTAGATACTGAAAAGTGATTACGTAGTAGTAAATCTTAATAAGTTTTTTACTTTTTGCCGAACTTACTATTTGAGTTTTTTTCTAATTTTATTAGACGCTATATTTTCTTTTAGGTAACTTGTACCATTTTGACGAACTTGGAATTGGGAGTGAATGGAATTATTATTCTTTTTCAATTTTTATTAGACTATTAGATTGAAAATTTATTTTTTCTTATTTATACAATGTATTTTTTTTCTAAACTTCTTTCATCTAATAATAATGTTTAAAGTATATTGCGATTTATTTATTTAATTTTCAAGTATCTATTATATGATGTATATGCTAAATTATAAGATACAGTATGTGTATTTTTCCACTTTCAGCAAAAATTAACATAATATTTCATTTTCTTATTTTTTTAATTCACTTGTTTTTTGTTCTATTTCTACCTATTTTAAGCGATTATCTAATTTTTTTTCTTTCTAATTCTTCTTTGCGTTCTTCAATTTATAATTTTTGGATTTGTTTTTGAAATTCAGCATACTTAAATTCAACATAAATTAGATTTTGTTCAAAAATCACTCCTGAATCAGAATTAATGTTAATCGTTTTAGTCAAATTAGACATTATTGAATATATTTTTCAAACTTTGTATTGTGAAAATAGTGTTATTTTCAAATTTGTGTGAAAAACACAATTAGAAATAAAATTTTAATTAAAAATTGATCAGTTTCTCTCATCTGATTTATGAAAATCTATACTAGTTACAAGAATTTTTAGTGATGATTACATGAGTACAGGAAGTACAGTGAGCACAAATTTTATATCATGTAGTCATGTAGTTGTGACAAAAAAATGTGATTACGTAGTTAGGTAGTAAATGACAGTAAAGTAGTTACATGTACTCGTAATCAGGGTCACGTTGTAATTGTAGTAAAAAGCCAATTCCCGTTTAATTATTACTCTTTATTTATTCAGTATAAGATAATTACGTAATATTTTGAATTTTTAAAATTTAAAAATTACATAACTATATATAGATGTTAAAGTAACCCAGTTAATTATGTATTCCTATTAAAAAAAATTGGAAAGAAAAATTATTAAATTTCGGTTTTAAAAAAAAAACTGAAAAAAATTATTAAAAAAGATCCGGTCTAAAAAAAGATGTTCAGCGATCTGCTACGGGCGATTGTATCATCGAAATGAAACATGTTTGGTAAGGTTTTTTTTTATTAATTAGTAAAAAGAAAATATCCAATATCCGATTAAAATTCCATTAACCAGAACTGTATTAAATCTCTCAAATTGGACACACATGACCCGATGACCAATCAAATTATTCAAACCATAATATTACGGAATAGATCAGGTGCCAACGAATCACATGTTGCGCAATTCAAAATTATTTACACAGGTTCATCTAAACGTATCAGTTGCACACAAATTTTTTGTTTGATATAGATTGTATTTCAACAAAATTTATAAGCTAAATATCAGAATTAGCTTTAATTGAGAAAATCAAATTATTACAGAACGGAAATTACTGCAGATTCTGGAGTCAGAAAGAAGATACTATCACAAATATATAGCTGGTTTTTATTTTTTACAATCAAAGCAAAACATGAAGTTTTTATTTAAATGAAAGAATAATAAGAGTTACTGTATATTAATTTCATGTGTAATTTATTCTTTTGAAAATATTTGTGATGGAAATTATTCTTTTTTGGTTATTCTTTTCATTTTTGCACATACATAAATTTATTATATACCGTAAATGGTTGACTAAAGTATCCCTAATATATCGTATTCCCCCTTTTTTAATCAAAAAAAGGCCTAATTTTCTCATATTTAAATATTATAATTTTGCCTAGGTATTGCACATAAATATTTTCTAATTATTATACAAGTTTTAAATGCATTTTATTTATAACAAAAAAATCGAGTAATAACATGGTAGTACAAGGTTAACCCCCTGGAATTTGTATGGAATTTTTAATGATGCTCCGATCAAATACCTTACTGCGAATAAAAGAAATATCAAATATCTAATAGATTCATTACTACAGAGGAGAAAGTTTTTTTTTTTTGGTTAACAATATTACGTAACAAGTCTGCACTAACCCGGGTTTCTTAGTCAACCATTTACAATATATAACAAATAATCAAATATATATGTTGTGCCTCAGATTGATTCTTGCCTCAGATTAAAGCTCACGCTGCGTGAGATCAATGCCAGATCACATGTATTCCATATATGGAAATTTTATTATGTAGATCACCACGTGTATATACATAAATAGTCACATCCTATTAGTAGCGTTAATCTGAGGTAAGGTTGGTTGCCGTAAGTAACAATTACTATGTTTTGAATTACAACCTAAGTGGGTTGTAATATTATAAACATAAGTTGTAAATCAGTTGTAACCATTACGCTATTGTGGTTAGCTAAAAGATGGCAATTCTGATTTACAACCATTATAATTACTTGATTTTTAGACTTACAACTATTTACGGCAACCAACACTAATCTGAGGCAAGAATTGATCTGAGGCACAACATATACATATATAAATTATTTATATATATATATTTTTTTTAAGTTCAGTAACGTGTTTATCTATTAATATGTGTATACATATCAATGGAAAAGAAAACACCTAGAGTGTGCTTAAGTAAACCCAAACACCCCCTATAACTGACTCCGATCTAGTCTAAAATAACACACTACCTAATTATAAATAACTAAAACTATAATAAAATATATGTACAAATATTGAAAAACTCTACCCTCTAAAAAAGAAGACAAATTGAAAGTAAAAGAAAACCAAATCATCCCCAATATAAGAAAACTAAGCTTAATTCAATTTTGTGATCATGTACTCTTTTGATCGCACGTAAAGAATTACTGCCTAAATCTCCACACTATTGTACTAACGATCTAATTCTTCCCTTGCTTTCGATTCTTCTTTTTGTTTTGCTTCTTCTTTGGAGTTGCCTTCTCCTAATTCTTTATTGTATGTTGCTCTTGCTCTTTAATCATCCCTTCCTCTGTCTCACTCTCACTACTAGTCACATGACCTTTAATTAATTCTTCTTTGTTAGGTCTTTTTTGCCCGACTTTTTCCTCATCCAAAATTACAGCTGGCTGAGGTGTAGGCATGCATGATGAACATACCTTGTTAATCTCATTATATAAATAAATTTCTTCTTCTGTAGGTAGTTTTGCTTGGTCTGGAGTTTTTGACGCTGATGCTTCACCTATAGAAGTGTGATATTTCTTGAAGGCATCCTTGTCCCCTCATAACTTATTGATAATTGCTACCACCTACTCCCGAGTAATCTCTTTCCCAGGTACGCTTGATATCAAATTATGCATTCCTGTATTACCTGTTGCCTGGTGGTCATCAATAACTCCACATCTGAATTTATTAATCGTATCTACAATTCCCTCAATCTCCTCCTGTGAGGGTAGAGTATTTGTTCCTGAAGTTTGTATAGATTCTGGATCTTTTTGGATTTCATTGAATATACCCAAATGTTGTCTTGATTTATTTCCACCAGAATCACTCATCACTCTTTCACTTTCCATATTTTCCAAGCTATCCCAAGTCTCTTATAGGTTATTTATACTTACAAACCTTAATTTTGGATTGGAAGTTTCTACCTCCTCCGTATGTCTTGCAATCATTTCTCGCATCCTATCTATCAATTTCGCTATATCCCAATCAAGTTCTCTCTCTGAAGGTTTCATCTGTGTACTCATATTTTGCTGGTGCTGGGTGTCTCGTGTTGAGATAATATTGGAAAAATTTTTTCTCTTTGGTGGAATCACCCAAACTCCTTCCATACCTTCCATTATACTTTTCGTTATTGCTTCCTCTAGGCTTTTCTCATCTCTAAAGTAAGTGTAAAAATATGTTTTTCCACTAATAATAATTCATTTTCCAAAAAACCATCCTTCATAATCTTTGTAACGCTCCATTATCATTTCCTCTGAATCATCCCTCCATTCCGGTTTGATTTCCGAGTAAGCTACATACTTATATTTTTCTCAGATTTCAGACAATTTTGTAAAACCTGGAAACCATCGAAAGAAATGTACCTTACCATTAATTGACAGATTAATATTGCTCCTGCTGCGCCATTTTGCATCTGCTTGATCCTTTTTTAAATATATTTCAGCTTGCACTGATTGGTATTTATGTTGTTTTTTTTTTTAACACAAATAACAACTTTATTTGATCAATTGGACATAAGGTCTAATGTAAAATTACATCTTGATGACAAGTCTCAAAAGAAGCTACAGACTAATACTGAAGTACTATGCTAAACACGTAACATAGGTCCGCCACTGTTAATATAAATACCCCCCTCAAGGAGTATCAAATTATACGCCTCCATAAAACAACTTACTCTTATGCAATCGCCCATGAGCCAATTCCTTTAGACCTATAACTCTCTAACCAACTAGAGACGGGTCGGAATATATAGCCCGGAAAACAAAAACAAAATTTAGAAGTAAAAAAATAAAGAAAAAAGAAAAAAATAAAGAAGGCTATAATTATGCTAAACTAAAATTTAACTAAAAGCTAAACTAAAATCTAACTACTGGATACAAAAATTTTATTAACTAATTTAAAATGATCCAAGAGCCCTCTATATTCTGAAACCTAAACTAAATAAGTTTACGCAACGCAACTATAATTTCCGCTAAGATTTTCTCTTTTGAATTGCGGGATTTATCCTTCTTATGCTTCTTTGGCTTATCGGACTTCATCTCTTCTGGTTTCTTTTTAGAATTCTTAGAATTCTTTTGAGTTTTTT
>JADRCO010002068.1:0-15348 GCA_021464525.1 Rhizophagus sp. LPA8_4_AMF | reverse complement strand
CCCCCGGGTACTATTCAATCTAGGCTGGCTTTTTTGAATAGTACCGGGGGTACTATATGCAGCGGTAAACCTACGATACAATAATGCTAATTAAAAAAAGGATTGGTCTAAAGAAGGTATAAACGAGTTTTTGCAATTTTCATATCAGCTTCAAATAGGTATAATTCTCTATAAGCATATCAGTAAACAAGTTCTTTTGCGGCTTGGTCATCCCACACTAAAGAATAATTGTCAATTTAAACAATTGTTTGCTAATGTAAAGCCGCCAAAATGTACGACTGTCTCACCCTGTGACTGGGGCAAAAGAAAAATAAAATAGTCACATCCGTCCGTACCATTAAATTAAATAACCTATTTCCTGACACTCGCTCGCTTACTGTTGTTCTAAACGCGCTCTTACAGAAGTTTCAAACTTTTGAATTAAAGAACACGAAAACATGTATTGTACAAGAAAGTATTGTCTAAAATAATAGTTATTATTATAATTGACTAAGCATTTCTAAGCCCACCTTTACACAATTTTATGGAGGCTTGTAAAAAAGCTTGATTCAGAACATGCCTTCATAAAAATATATATATGACATGTGATAAAATGCCGAGAAAATCGAGAAGACATGCTACAGAATCTTCAGATATTAAATTTTTGTTCTTTCGAGCTTTTTTTGCTGACTGATCTACTTTTTTAAAATTGTAAATTTTCGACTTCTATTATACTGACGTAATAAGCACAATGTTTGCGTCACAAAAGACCAAAATTATTTTTAAAATACCTGAAGAAAAGTCTGAACTTATATTTGATAACAATTGCAAAAATATAAAAAAAATAGAGTAAATAATTTCAATTATTTCTTTTGTACATTTTTTATTTATAATTTTCGCATTAATGTTAAATGTAAATTTCTGCTTTATTATATTAATTATATGAAATGATCCGTTTAAAATTTTTCAATATGCCTCCAATTGTAAAAAATAAGAGAAAATACGGGCGCAAGAATAATAATTAATGATGATGGCACGGAAGCAACTATTAATGGGACATATGGTCAATGTGAAGTTGCAAAATCGAGAATAGAAGTTTTTCTCGATAATGAAGCAAAAAAACCAAGACCTAGTATATATCCTGAATTAGGTTTTACAATTCTTGATACTTCTCGGGCAATGCTTTCTGCTGCGGATAAAGGTATCTCTTCAAGAGTTACACCAAAATTACATTTCAGGAAGTATAATTTAAAGGATCATAAAAGCCATTCAAAAGGAAATGAATTATTTTATATTATGTTTGATCATGAAGATTCTAACGCTTTAGGTTTAGAATCCAGTAAGATTTTCAAGGACGAACTAGATTATAATGAATTTAATGAACTAGAAAGAGTAATTGATGATGATAGTGAATCATCTACCATGAATATTTATGATTTCTTATGTGGATCAACTTCTGAAAGAAAGTCCGAAGATAGTAATCCAATTATGTGGAGTATAAAAAGGATTTCTAATTGTGAAAATGATCTTAACGATGCTAATGGAACCCTGAAAGATCCTGACACAAGTCTATCTGAATGGGAACCGAATGTATCAGCTCCAACACTTCAACAACCATTCAGTATTTTTTCTCAATTTTCTATGTGTATGGCGAAAATTACATCAAATGTATCCGAGTTTTTTTCAGTGACCAATTCTGGAATAGAAATAAAGGTTTCTCTATATCTCGGACGCCAATTGTTTTTTAATGTACCAATTGAGCCAAAATCATATAGTTTGTCAGAATGGTGTAAATTAAGAAGGACTGGTCCAAAAGGTATAAAAACCTTTTTTCGGCATGATTCACCTTTTGTTGATGGATTAAGGATTCTTCAGGCTGAACTAGGATTTCAAGAAGCTGAGAGTTTTGGAGATAGCGAAAAGGATAAATGGAGCATCACGATTTATTTTAATGATGGTGAAGACAAGAAATTAAAATTAAATTGGGATCACCAAAAAAGTATTACTTTTTTAATTTTATCTATCATGTTGCTTATCGTTTGAAATTTTTTTTCATTTCTTGACGAGGCCCTTTCTTATAATTAGGAACTTGGAAGATAACTAAAGTTGTAAAAATATTACGTCGCGTCATTCTGATAGATTTACTTTCTGGTTCATGTTCACCAGATATTCGTTTTTTGTTAAAAACACAAATTCGTATACCAATCGATCAAAAACTGATAAATTTGATTGAAAATTTACAAAATTCTGTAAATAGAGATGAAAGCGACATGTCTTTTCGTGTAAAAGATTTTGCAGATACTTTAAATGTTACTAGGGTTGAACAGACTATTAACAAGAGACGATTCTAGTAAGTTTTTGGCCTGTTTTTTTTGCTTTTTTTCATTATTTCAACTTTGCTGATATAACACATTTCTTATTAAATAGTAACAAAGATTATAGAATTAGTATTGTACCTACGAAACAAGATTCCGATGGCACAAGAGTAACCTATGAAAATAATGTTATTATCAAACATCTAGATTGGATTGCGATGAATAAATATTTAACGCAATCTTACAAAAGCTCATTAAAAAATTGTACTATGTCACATTTATCCTCACCTCCTCTTTCTACTTTATCACGCTCTTCCTCTTCGATACATTCATCTTCGCCTCCGACACCATACGAACAACGAGTATCGGACGAATTAAATACATATAATGCAGCCAACAAAATTATAGAAGAGTTTGACCTGATAAGTTTTGATGATGAACCGCTACCAACATTATTGAACATAAATATCACAAATAAGACTGTTCATTTATTAGATGATAATTCAAATGGAATTAATCAGATTAAACACATTCTCGATGATGACAGTCAAATGAAAATTGAACGGCATATTCTTGATAATGATAATGAATTAAAGAATCAAAGTCATATTTTGGATGATGATTATAACTTGTTTGGCATGAAAATTTCACAAACAAATCAAGATGATTATAATGGGTATGATGAAAGCTTTAAAAATGGAGAGTTGCAAATAACGGGAACTGAGGAAGAAAAATTTGTCAGAGAAAAAAATTGGAAAGATATACTAGAATTTACTATACCTAACTCTCTAGAGTACGCTAGAGAATTTTGTAGAACTATCAGCTGAAAACTAAGAAATCTGCAAAATTGCAAAGTATCATTTTTTGGTTTATAAGGGATATTTATATAATTACTATAAACACTTTTGGGAATGGGATTTATTTTGGATCTGTCATTAGTTCAAAAAGAAAAATATATATCACCTATTTATGTATAAAATGATCCAAATTTATAATTTATTATGAAGTGGTAGAATATTATGTAATTTGAATTCCAGTAAAGTATTTTAGGATTGCTTTTGATTTAATTTTTTCATCGTTATTTTTTTATCTTCTTCCATTATCTTTATTATACATGATAAAATTTCCAAAAATAAAATTTCACATTTTTAAAATTACTAATTAATTGGATATTAATAATTAAAGTGTAATTATGCCATGGTGGGACAGTATGATCCCGGATGGTTATTCCGCTCGTTACTCATTACATCACAATGGTAATCGAGTAATCGACTCTTTAGATTTACTTTTTAAATATTATCATAAATCTTTCGAATAAAACGCAATTTTTTTTTTATTTTAAATATCTAGATTTAAAAAAAACATGGAAAATACACCTGTTAATGCGGTTTGTGTTCTATATATAAACATCGTAACTATACTTGTTTTTAGTATAAAAGGTTTTATTTATGGTATATTGGTTTCATCATCGTAAAGGCACATGCTTTCGCAAATGCAGCAGAAGAGCTAGGAGAGAAAGAACAGTGGGGAAAAGCAATGGAAGCCCATTTTCGCGCTGCTGGTACGAATGTTTGAAATGCCGAATTTTTTTTTTTTTTGTTGAATATCGTATAATTATTAATTTTTCTTTTAGAACAATTTATTTTGGCGATGAATTATACGTCTGATCCGGAGGTTTTATAACTCATCGTTTAATTTAACATTAACAGATTTGATTATTAAAATATTTCATCTTTCAGGCGATTCGAACATTGAAATTGCTATATACCAATCATACTCGGCAAGGGAAAGAAATACAACGTCGCTTAGCCAAACAAGCACAACAACCCCCAAAGCCACAAGAACAATTAAATCCACAATCATCACATCGTACTAAAAGAACATCTTCATCTACGAGTTCAAAGTCTAATGCTAGTAATTCACAAGCGAAGAATAACTCTGAACAACGGACACAACCAAATCAGTCTAAACAAAGTTCAACATTATCTACTCAACAAACAATTCGTCCTAATTCACAAGTAACACCCAATTCATGTGAAAGATTATCATCTGATAATTTGAAAACCGTCAATAATGATACTCTTGGGATAAACAGTTCGACCAGCTCAAGACGAAATCCAGTATTATCTGATTGTGAGCTTTTTTCCGTCTTGATTGATTCTTATAAGTTACGACAAGTCAACGTTTAATAATTTATCTTAAATTATAGCTGCTACATCAATGGGAGTATCAAGAACCAACACAATGACATCATCGACTACACCAAGTATGATGGACGGTTCTTCAGATTCAGAAAAGACAATTGAAGAATCATATATGATGCTAAAAGGAAATAATGATTCGACAGATGTAAGGTTATAAATTTAAGGAATTTAAAAGTTATTATGTATTATTAATTTTTTTTGAAACAGGATGATGATTCGGATCCATTCAATAAATTCTGGGATATTGTTGAAGGATTGGTTCAAAAAATATCTAATCCGGTTGCCTTTGCTACGGTGCCTCTTAATGGTGCTGACTCTCAAACAAAATTTGATCCGAATACTATTCAATCTCCTTTACCATTTCGATATAATACAGTGAATGAAAATATTGGTTAGTCGCTTTTTATCGGTATCAGGCTATAATTTATGGTGAATTTTAGTTTCATTTTGCTAAATTATATTGAGGTTTTTTTTAAATTATAGTAGATGATTCTAAAGTTGAAGAGCTCAACGCAGCAATGATGGAATCATTTTATATTATACCCAAGGACCAGAGGCCTAACTCTGGTTCACGAACTTTGGGGCTTCCGCAATCTTCGTCAGCATCATCCGTATCAACTCCTAAAACTCCATTGGGTAGTCAAAGTTCGAAAACAAAAACTTTAGAAGAATATTCTATCGAAAATAAACAACTCAAAGCTATAATAGATAATATGTCAAAGCGAATGTTAACTTATGAAAAGGTGAATATTTTAATAGAATTTATTCAAAATGTAATGAAAAAACTAAAATTCCAATTTACTAGGCTGCAGAAGAGAATAATATGCTGAAAAGCAGTATTTTACAATTCAAAAATGATGTTCAGAAACAGGTATGAATATTATTTGTTTTATATAAGAATTCTTAATTTGCTTTGCTTTAATATGTTATTCTTTGTTTATTTTTTTTATCATAGGCTAAACGAATAAAAGCAAGCCAGGAAATATTACGATCATCATCTATAGTAAAGCAACCTTCTCCTGAAAGTTCAACTGGTAAATAAATAAATGTATATAACCCAATTTTATAAAATTTATCTAATTTTATTCTGAATTTCAATGTATAATAGTTGGTAATGCTTATCTTCAAAGGCGCATAAAAGAGCTAGAGGAAGAAAATCGGTTATTAAAATCTGAAAGAGACAAACAGGTAAATATTTGTGAATTTATTTATTATTTCAATTCTGATTTAAAATTAAATTAATTATATAACCTTACCAACTTACAGCAAGAACTTGTAGCAAAATACAAAGATCGATGGGAAAAATTAAAGGAATCTGCTAAAAAGAAACGGGTTAACAAACAGGCTGAAGCATCGCCATTGTCTCAAAATGAAAATTCTTCTTCGCCTAAATCTAACTCTGAAAATATCCAACAATCTGAACATGGACAAAATAATACTTTATCTACATCAACATTTTCTAAACAATCTCAACTCGTTCTGCCAACTTCACCTACGACAAATACTACGACCACTACAGTAAATGAGGTTTCAGCTCAATCTCCATCATCGTCAGGAACAATACTTCCTTTTGCTCTCCAAAAACCTCAACAACGTCCTGGTGTAGGCGGAATATTAGACGTTTCATCAAATTCGAAAAATAACAATGTATTTTCAACTCCGCAACGACATTCCGCTCCGCCTACTACCACAATTTTACACGCAACTTCAACAGGTCCTAACAAATTAAATGCAGATCGAATGAATTTTAGTGGCAGTTCTGATAATATTGAAGTACCCCAATTAGCGTTTCTACCACATCCTCAACAACAAAATAGAGAAATTTCTGCGGAATCAACTATTCCTCCAATATCATCAGTTAGTAACCCTCTATTATCAGCGCGTAGAGAGTCTGCACCTGCTATTAATTCGTCCTCTAATTCAATAACGGCCTCGAGCATGTTTGGATGGGCTTTAAAATAGGAAGAAATTCTTCAACACAAAGTATGTATCATACATAATCCCTCATCGATAACAACTTTACATTTTAACTTGAAAGGCAGAGATATATTTTAGTTTATAAACAAAAAATTATTTTTTTTTTGTATCCACGAGAAAGGAATAATTATAATTATTATGGACATTCCGGAATTTATTTTTCATTTATATATATATAATATATTAATTATAATATGCGTAACATATACATTTATTTAATTTATTTATGAAGCATGCATGAATTACAGTAATTTTCTAGTACTTTCTAATTTCTATTACTACGCGTCCTAAAAAAAAAAAAAAAAAAAAAATTTCACGATATGTTTATCTAATTGTTTACTTGTCAAATGAAAGATTCACGAGAAATTCGGGTTGTAATTTGTAAATGCATTGTGTTTTTAATGATAATTAGTGAAAAAGGATAATTCATGTCAAAGATTATATTATCTAATCAAGTAAATGAATTTAGACCCTTATTGCTTGATGTAATGCGATAAAGATATGGACGAGTATAAATTTTTTTTGCATGAATTTATTTAGAAAACGGTACCCATGAGTATCCTTATAACATAAAAAAGGGGAATAGATCCATATAGTTTAGTCATATAGCATGTATAAATCTTTTAATACGATTTTTGTGAAAAGTGTATCTCACGCGCATACCACGCATTGATGTAACAAAATACTCAAAAGTACTCCACAAATACACGCGGGCGCAACAGTAAATTATTATTCATTTTAAAGCTTTAGTTTTTTTTTTTCGTCCATTTTATTTTATTAATGTATAGTGTAAACTTTATTAATTATGTAGCCATCACTTTTTTCAGGTGACGATCTCATTTTTCATATGATAATGTGCAAATCGTGGGGAATCCATTTTTTCTCATCAATGATTGGTTCATTAAATGAAAAGATATTAGTAAAAGAGAAGCATGTGTTAACTTTCCCGCCACCAAAAAATAATTTTGTGGCTGTCAACTTTATGTTTCTCTTGACATTTTATACATTTTATTCGATGCACACAGTTGATTGTCCGGTAAAAGCTTAGGTAAAATTTTTAAAAAAAGATTTTTACTTAAATCGGAGAACGTGGGGACTTCAAATTAGTTAATTTTAATATACTTTTTAATTTATTCTTGAAAAACAAATAAAGTAAAAGCTGCTACCACAAATCGAAAGTAACCGAAAATTGCCACATAGGTTTGCCACAATTACTTTCACAGTACATTCATGGATGCAAAGGTTGATTGCATGAGATATTTCAGTTGAAGACTATATTTTACTAAGAATGAATGCACAATATTTTGAATGTCAAATGTCAATTATAAAAAAAAATTATATTATTTGAGAAATTTTAATTTCCCGCAGATTAAATATGTAAAACTTTATAATGTTTTGCATTCATTTTCACGCTATTTTCACGAGATTTCATTTTTTTATTGCATTTTATCATTTTATTATTATATATATATGTATATTTTTTTACAATATACAACAAACAAACGTACGTCAGTTGTCTTATGATAAGACAATAGAATTTTGTAATCATTACACTTTTTTTCCCGCCTCCTAGCTTGTGGCGCTTTCAATCAAATAGAAAAATTTTAAATCATGAGAAATTTTCTAAAAAGTATATAAAAGGAATAAATTTTTGTTTCTTCCCAAAATAATTTTTCCTTTTCTCCACAAAAAAAAAAAAAAATCAAGTTCCAACAAAAATTTTTTGAAAGGTACAATTTTTTATTAAACCATTTCTTCTTTTTTTTAAAAAAAACCCCCAAAGAAAAACTTCGTAGAAAATAAAAATGTGCAAGAAAGTTATTGTAACCGAAATCTCTGATAAAGCTTCAGAAAAAACTGGTACGTTAAGGAAACGTTAAAAGAAGTGAAATAAATATATTATATATACTAATCAGTGTAACATTGATTCTTTTGTGCAACTATAGTAAAAGACTTCTTCTTATTCTGTGGTAAAATCAAAGAATTTGAACTCATAAAGTAAGTTAGACCTACATGATAGTTTTTAAATTCTCCCAAATTCTCCCAAATTCTTACTTTTTTGTTATAACTCCTTTACCCTCCTTTCCCATTTTATAGAGAAGAAAGCAACGATAAACAACTTGCCTATGTAACATTCGAAAGAGATACAGCTGCTAAGACAGCTCTAATGCTTACAAATGCAGTTATTGGTGATAGTCAAATTACAGTAAGACCTGCTGACGACGGTCAATCTTATACTGATGATTCAGATGAATGTGATATACAAGCATCTAAACCGAAAGCTGCAATCTTTGCAGAAATTTTAGCTGCTGGATATACATTACAAGACGCAATCATTGAGAAAGGCATTGAGTTTGATTCTAAATATGGGTTTAGCAACTACTTTAAACAGTACTTGGCTCAGATTCAAGCCAATCGTACGTTTGATTTTGGTACTAATTTGGTCGATTTCTTATATTACAAATGTCTAATGAATTTTTTCTTCTAACCTTCTTTTTTTTTCCTTTATTTCCTTATCCTTTCTAGTCAATAATTTAGATCAACATTACAAAGTTACAGAGACCGTAACTACCCGTGCCACTGATATTGACAAGAAATATTCAGTTTTAAATAGCGCTAAATATGTTATCGACCAAGCTCAAGATAGAGTTAATCACTTTCTTGAAACATCTGCCGGCAAAATGATTCGCGAATATCTTTTCTGCACACAAAAACAAGTCGCTGACGTTCAATCTTTGGCCAGAAAAATCGCTGACGACAAGAAACATGAACGAAATTTCAACCCTATTCCTTCTCATCCACATACAGACGATCAAGCTACTGTTCAACCGGTCTCTGAGCAATAAATAATAATTTAGCTAATTAAAAAAAAATAAAAATAAAAAAATAATATACATATATACAAGATTCATATATATTATATATATATATTTTTTTATTTTTACGAAATTACATTCTTCATTTTTTTTGCATTTAACTGCATTCATTTTTTTCTTCTTTTTTCTTTACAATTAAGAACTTTTATACTGTATAATCTTAGGCGACCGTATTTTTATCATTTTTTTTTTTTGAAATAATACTTAGTTTCTTCTTTTCATACAAAGTTCTCCAATCCCTATGTATAATACGCTGGCCGGATATATAGTAATATATAATGTATTCGATTACTATTATAATACCATTTTTGCATTTTGTTTTTTTTAAAAAAAAATATATCAGGAAAAAAAACATTAGTAATAAAATTGAAAATTGAAATATTAATAGAAAAAATATATATATTCTTTGCGATTTTTTCTTTTTGGGTGTTTTTAAAAATTAAAAAAAAAATTTCACGCTACTTTATCTGATTCACGTTTTGCGTCAAAGCCAAATGGTTAAATGTTGGAAGACATTTTTAAAATTTAATTAATTGATTTTGGTGTTTAACAAATGTCCACGCTACTTTTATCTGATTCACACTTTGCACGCTTTGCGAATTAAATCATCAAAGCCAAATGTTGGAAGATATTTTAAAAATATTGGATTGAAGAAGTGTATAAAGTGAATAAAATGGGTTAATTATTTTTTCATTTAATGTTTTTTGTTATAAAATCTTTTTACAAATTCTTTTTTTTTTAAAAAAAAAAAAATGTATAATATAATATTTACTAAATATAAAACGAAGTAAATGTTTTTATTCATTTTTTTTAATTAAAACCGTCTAAATTATTATTAAAAAAAAAAAAAAATTTTTTTTTTTTCATTATTCTAGGGAATAATACACAAATAGTCATCGCTTGAAATTTTTTTACGTTCAATATACAAATAAATTTCTCATTTTTCTTTTGTAATCAAAATAAAATCAACCTTATTATATATATATATATAATTGGTAAAAGTTCAGAATAATTTTTTTAATAAAAAAAATTAAATTCATGATCCAAAAAAAAAAACTTTGTATAAAAATATATAGGGAAATTTTTTTAAAAACTATGTACACAAAAGTGGGGTTATTTTTGGGGAAATATTATATATAACGCGAGATATAGTTTTATGTGGTGAAATACTGTTATAAGTTATTTCACCTTAAACCTTTCTCGCAAAAAAAAAGAAAAAAAAAAATAAATGTAATCTTACAAATCAGTAATTGAAAATTTTTTTACTGTATAAAAGAAAAAAAAACAAAGAAAATGATATGTTAGATGATAATTATATCTTATAAACATCTATAGTTGATTAGAAAAAAAAAAGAAAAAGTTATGGAGTCACGCTCCTTTTTTTTTTATTGAAACTGGTTATTTTTATGTATATATATAAACACGAAACGAACTTTCGAGAAAATTTTTACCGTAACCGAAAGAATTGCACTCAACAAGCCTCTAATTATTATTTGCAGACGTATTATTATTAATATTATTTGAACGTGATGGCACGTTAGTAGGTGGAGGCTGTGAGAATGAATGAGTCGTATGAGGATAAAAGTGAGGTGATGATGAACTAGTTGATGTCTGCGAAGCTTCGGAAAAATTGGCTCTGGGATGGTGAATTAATTCGGGACGATGATTTAATGGTGGTGGTTGAACTGGAGGATGTGAATGATAATGATAACTATGCGGAGGTAATGTATTTGGTGGTGGCTGCATTAAACGATGCTGAGGATGGGGATAAGCAAAAGTACTATTCGGTGTTGACCCTACAGGTGACGGAGGATGTAATTGATGGACAGGCGGTAAATGATGAATTGGTTGTGGAACTGATCTAATATCATGCGGGGTACTTGTTGGGGTTGAGTCAATTCCCGTAGGCTTTTGTGGGAAAATATGGTGAGGTTGATGTGGTTGATGTGGTGGAGGGGGTTGCGGTTGAGTAGCAGAGTATATACGATTTTGGAAATTTATATGCATCCCATTATTAGCTGATATGGTGATACCAGAAGGATGAACTGGAGGTAAAGGAGTATGAGGCGCTCTAACATCATGCGTCTTTTCGTGTTTACGAAGAGAACGTGAATGATAATATGCCTTATTACATCCTTTATAGGGACATATGTACGGACGATGATTGGAATGCGTCTTTATGTGAGTTGTTAAGGAATCAGGTCTTGAAAATCTTTTCCCGCAGCCATTTATTGTACACACAAATGGCCTTTCCCCAGTATGTGTTCGTAAGTGATTGTACATTTTGTGACGTTTTGTGAACGGTTTTTGACCTCTCGTACATCCTTCCCAATCACAAGAATATGTAGCCTTAATAAATATTATAAAATAAATGAGTAAAATAATTATATATATATATTTTTGAATTTTTTTTTTTTAAAAAAAAAAAATCAATAAAAGTTTCACATTTAATTGCAGAAATATAAAACTTACTTTTCCACTACCAATATGTGTCTCACCGACGTGTGAAATAAGTGATTCTAATGAAATAAGTATTTTTGTACATCCTCTCCACATACATTTATGTATATCCTTTTTATCCTCTTCACCTTCTTGTTTAACGTTTGATGATGAAATTGTTGGAGAACTTTGAGTGGAATAACCAGCCACTGCAGTTTCAGACCGACTAGAGTCTCTTTTCACGTCCTCCATTTCATCCTCAGGAGTTGCTGACGAAACTGCAACAGTTATATTAGGTTTAATTAATACGCATATTCATATATGTCCGTACACACTCAATTTCAATAATCTCTTTCATTAAAAAAAATATTATTAACACACCACTACCATCAGAATCCAAACTAGATCTTCTTGAATCAGAGGGACGTGCACGTTTATTATGACCTTTTGAATCAGGAATACGATTCTTTGGATTCCTTTCACGTTGCTCATAATATTTTAATCTTGAAATTAATTGATCTCTTGTCATATTAGGATGTTCATATTGTGCTAACTGAGCATAAAGTTTCTCTAACGACATATCTTCAAAAGAAGTGGACGACCAATTTAATGGATCAATAGATTTTGATGATTCAACTCCACCCAAATCATTATCTCCGTTAATAAGTTGAGAATAATATAAACCATTTGTAGAATTTTTTCTAGATTGATTATAATTTTTAATATCATCAACATTTTCCCGAGCCGCTAAATCAATTGACTCTTGAGAAATATTATGATCTTTTTTCTCGGAATCTTTTGACACGATAGTTGATGACGAAGTTAAACCAGATTGATTCTCACTCAAATCTAGTTGCGACGATTTTCCAGAAGCTTCCTGTTCATTTATCTGTGAATCTTGTGTTTCTGAATCTAAGGAATTATTAAGTTTATGTGACTGTTGGTCCTGTTGAGCTTGTTGAGGTTGTTGATGCTGTAAAGGCATTCCAGATGTCGTCTTTACGACTTCTACAACCGATTTTTGCGATGATTGCATACCCAATTGTGGATTTTCGCTAACAAAAGTTAATGTTTGTGTCTGTTGTGGTGGATTATTATTATTTAAAAGATTTGCATCTACTACTACTGTGTTATGTTTTCCACCTACATTAATTAAATGTATTGGAGTAACACTTGGAACCACAATGCTTGTTGAATTAATACTTGTGGGATTAATAGTCGTGGGATTAATATTTGTGGAATTAATGTTTGTGGGATTAATGCTTGTGGGACTATTAGTAGTATTCCAATTAGGAACGGATGGAACAATTGGAGCCATTGGAGCCATCGGAGCCATTGAAGCCATTGTAACTATTGGAGCTACTGAAGCTACTGGAGCTATTGGAGTAATTGGAGTAATTGGAGATGAACTCAACAAATTATTTATAGGAGTTTGGCCTTCGCTAGAAACCGGTAGATTGTTAGTAGGATCAGCTTGAGTGCTTATAGCAGCATTAGATATATCAGCGGCCAATTGATTATTATTTACGATTTCCATACGTAAACGCCTATTTTGCTCTTCTAATCGAGTATTAGTCATTGATTCAACAATTTGAGCATTAGCCAAAGATTCCACAAGTTGAATAGGACCATTACTGACTACGGCTTGTACAGCAGTTGTAGAAATTTGGGAAATTTGATTAGTCGTACCAGGGTTATCAATCATCACGACCACGGAAGGTTGTTCAGAATCAGCGGAACTTGATTGAATTTGAGGATTAGTCATCACTTGAGCCACTTGAGCCACTTGAGCAACTTGAGCAACTTGAACTTGAGCTTGAGCACCAGCAGCAGCAGCTTGAGCCACAGCGGCATTAGCTACTTGTTGAACAGCAGCGGCCATAGCAGCAGCTTGAACAGCTTTAGCTTGTACCTGCGCATTAACTTGCTCAGCATCCGCTTGAGCTTTAGCCACAGCAACTTCAGCCGCGGCTTGAGCAGCTTGAGCAGCTTGTACTTGAGCTTGGGCATGTTCGGCATCAGTTTGAGTTTGAGCTTGAGCATGAGCATGAGCTTGAGCTTGAGCTACTGCTACAGCAGCAGCGGCAGCTTCAGCTTGAGCAGCTTGAACTTGAGCTTGAGCTTGAGCTTGAACTTGAGCTTGAACTTGAGCTTGAACTTGAGCTTCAGCTTGAGCTTGAGCAGCTACAGCAACAGCAACTTGAGCAGCTTGTACTTGAGCTTCTACTTGAGCATGAACAGCAGCAGCAGTAGAAGTAGGACCATTCTCTATAATTATATGATTTGGTTGAACATCCATATTAATAGTATTATGTTGATCTTGAGGTTGTTTTTGTTGTTGTTCGGCCATAACCTGCATCATAGCTTGCATCTCAAGAGCTTGAACTTGAGCTTGAACCTGAGCTTGAACTTGAGCAGCTTGAGCTTGAGCTTGAGCTACTTGAGCAGCTTGAACGACTTGAGCAGCTTGAACAGCTTGAGCATTTGCTAAAGTACTTACAGCATTTGCTTGATCTAATTGTTGTTGTTGTCTATTTAAATCTATTAATGAAGTATTAGAAGTTACAGGAATTGGTATAGTAGATATTATTTCTCTATTAACTTGATCTAATATAGCCTGATTTAATATAACTTGATCTTGAGTAGGATTAGCAATTATAACCTGATTTGAAGGAATCACAACTTGATTAGGAGGAGGAGGGATACCAACTTGAGTAGTAGGAACAGTTAAAGTTAATTGAGGTTGTTGATCTTGTTGAGTTACTAGTACCTGATGATCTATAACTTTTGTAGGATCAATCAAAGAAGGAGGTATTGAAACATTAGGATCTATTGAATTTATTTGATTTATTGATAATTGAGATGAATCAGTTGTGTCTAAATTATTTGTAGTGGAAGCAACAGCGTTAACAGCGTTCATAACTAAAACATGTTGCATAGCCAAATCTTGAGCGGAAGGATCATTTATAGACACAGGAGTAGTATTTTCGGTTGGTAATTGAGGTTGTGCAGGTAAAGTCGTAGTTGTTGTGTCTATGACAACTTGAGACTGTTGATGTGAAGTGTCTATAAGTAATAAAGGAGCAGTAGGGTTTTGCAATGAATCTAATGTAGAATTTATAGATGGTTGTTGTGTAGTAGTTGTAAGATTTAAACCATTTAAAGTATTATTATTCGTTGAAGGAGTAATATTTGGGTTAGTTGTCATCGTTGTCGGTGACATTTGAGCATATTCGAAATTTTGAGATTCCATTTATATGAAAATATTAAAAATAAATTTTTTTTTTTTTTATAATCTGTCAACCGAACAACGAAAAATTTTTTTTTTCATGGATAATAATAATAATATAATAATTAGAAAAAAAAAAAAAAAAAAAAAAAAAAAAAAAAATTTATTATAATGAGAAAGCAATAGTTAGTGTGTTTACTTTGAATTAATTGATTGACCCAACTAAAAAAAAAACCCTAATAATAAAAAATGAACAGAAATGGGTATATAAAGAGATTAAAAAAAAAAAAAAATTCGTAAAAAAAAAAAAAAAAAAAAAAAATTTTTTT
>JADRCO010002067.1:0-15348 GCA_021464525.1 Rhizophagus sp. LPA8_4_AMF | reverse complement strand
TCATCATCACTTTTCCTCCATTATCAACTACTTAATATAATGCATACAGTATAATACATACATACAGTATAAGTAAATATAGATAACCACATATGGATGGCTCCCCCATGGAAAATGGCCTCTTGTTAATATGTAAAATTAATATAAAAAAAAATTCTTACCTGCAGAACAAGTTAGAACTATGGTAAAATAATTTTTATCATTTTCAGTAGTATGAATATGTACTGTCTTATCACCCTTATTATTAACAGTTATATTTCCTGCCATATCAAACTACACAGAAGTTTCATCCATATTAAAAATACTATTCAAATCAAATTATATTTTGTTCTCAGTCTTATAATAAATCGTCTGAATTCATCTAATTTGTCTTCTAAATCCTCAGGCAACTTTTGAGAAATTTTGGTTCTTCTTCTTAATGACAATCCAAATTGTTTCATAAAAGAATTAATCCAAGAAAGATTCCCTTGAAATTCATACTCTCCTGCTGGATATAATTCTTGAATTGAAGGTTTTTTAAGAATTTTACACATTTGTAATCTTATTGAAATATAATTGACAACAAACCCTTTTTTTCTCTGTTCTATTATCCAACTATATAAAAGTTTTTCTGCTTCAAGATAAAATGCTTTTCTTCCTGGAGTTCCAGAATGTTTTTTCTTTTTATTTTCCTCTTCCCATTTAGAACTTTGTTTTATCCATCTTCCTACCATAGGTGCGTCTAAATTAAAATGCTTTGCTGCAGTATTTCTTCAATTTTTTGGGCATACTTAACTACTATTAATTTTTCTTCAAGTGAATATGATGTATGTTGTCTTACACCCACTTTTTTTTGTGTCATTTCTTCTAGAAATATTGTTTAAATCTAACCAAAACGCATAAAAAATTTTTTGAAAGAAATAGGGGTAGCATTATAGTAAAATCAAATTTAAGCACCATTACCAATTTTGTCCATCACATGATTGCAAAAAGGGGGTGCTTAAATTCAAGATTTTATGGTAGCTTGAATATTTATGAAGTAATTAATAATTTTTACATTAATGTATTTGAAAATTAATTAATAGTATTGATATATTTATTAAATCATAAAGTATAAAAAGTTATTTTTAAATGTGTTTGTTATAACATTAATAAACCAATTTTATTTTACAAGATATGTTAAAAGCAAAAATATTAGCTTTTCTTTCTTTTTCTTTGACTTTTTTTCTCTAAGATAAATGTTACATGCAAAACAACTTTGAGCCAATCAAAAATTAGACGCCACTAAATCACGTGGGATGGAATTTTTTTGTGGTGATACTGGGTAAATTAAAAAATGTTGATCATCACGTGACCACGAAACCAAATGAAAAGACAAAAAATTATGATTTTTCTCAAACTGACATATGAATTTTATTAAATATACAAATAAAAAGAAGATAGACATGTACTTTATCTATTGATTAAAGTATTTAATTATTTGTTATTAATCTTTTTGAATGTATTTAGATTTTTAAAAGAATATATGACTAAAAGTAAAAAAATAAAATGTTATTAGTAAAAAATTTTACTTGAATAAGTAATGCAATAATTATTTTTTAATATAAATATTCTTATTTATCATACTATTAACCTGTAAAGTTTCATAAGTTTAAAGTTAATTTAAAGATATGTTCTCTAGGTAATTCGCAACTTGCCATAGGTGATTTGCAACTTAATGGCGACTTCATAGTGTAATATTTTGTTATGAATTTTATTTATACTATGCTAAAGTTTATTTGAAAAACAAAAACTCTGGCTTTCTAATGAATATTTTTAAACAGTTTTACATAAGGTATTGAGAGAGTTTTCTTTGTGGCGAAACAAAAAAAATGATCATCTTTTTTTTAGCCATATGATCAGTATGTTGATCCCCTCTACCCTTAATATAATAGATTTCCAATGTATCAAAATTTTTTCGCTATACCGGATATCCTGATAAACTGTGTGGAACTGATAGATCCAGTTTATCAAATTTCAGTGTATTATTATCTTATTTATTAAAATTATAAATTTATAAAATTACGTGCAGTAATATATAAATCACCATATTTTTGAATTATAATATTATGTAATTTAAATTCATTTACTTCATCATTTAAAAGAAATAAATCTGAATCATCATCAGGACCTGACTCTAAAATAGCCAAATATTTAATTCTTTCCTTTTTCATAATAAATTCCTTTATATTAAATAAAATATTTTTACTCTCATCCCACATTAAACTTCTAATTAATAATTTCTTAATAAAAGTATTTTGTGAATTTCTTAAAAATATTTCCAGATCATTTGTATTAAAATAAAGAGTTAAACTTAAATATTCTAATTTAGATGGAAGGACCTGTCCTAAATTTTGTAATACAGTTGAACTAAATCTTTTATAAATAAGAGAATAATAATAAAGATCCACTTCAATAGTAAGATAATTAATATTATGTTGATTATTTTCAATTAATAGATAAATATTATTATCATCAAATATATCCGAATTAAAATATCTAATCTTTGTACAATATTTCATAATTAATTTAAATAATTGTTGTTTTTGTTCATTATATTCATCACCAATATATCTAAATCCAAAATTTTCTAAACAATCACCAAATTTTTGTAATAGAACTTGTAATGATTCAATATGTAATATTTCTTTCATAAATAAAGATCTCAATTTAAACGGTTTAATAACTTTAATAATTTGTTGAACAAAATAAGAATTTAAAGATTTACAATAAAGAATGTGAATAGATTCTAAAACATTCAATTGATCAAAAACCTCTTGTAAAATACTAATTATATTTTTAAAATCAATGAAATGAAATATAATTGTACTTAAAGTATATGAACAATTAGAATTTTTTAATGATAAAAACGGATTATATAAAGCCATATCTTGATCAAATGAAATTTTTTTGAGGTTATGTTGTGAAATAATTATTTGTGATAAATATTTTTCAGTTAATGAATGATTGTTGATATTATTTGGTTTAGGAAATTCAATAACAATCGATGAGATTGAATTGCAATTTGAATATAAAAATTTTAAAAATGTAATAATATTTTGAAATGAAGTATTATAAAGACGAAGTGTTAAATTCCTGATATTGTGTGTAAGATTTGAATTATGTGAAATCAAATCCATGTTATTGCAAAAATATTTATAATCACTATTCGTGATCAATGAAACATCAAAAGAATGTAAATTTCCTTCATTTTCAATAAATATTTCAAATAATGATCTATAAACTAAGATTTCTAGCTTCTCATTGTATTTATCCATTAAAGTACCGGCCCAATATTTAATAGAACCATTTAATTCATTTGTATTTAAGTATTTGATAAAACTAGGATAATTGAATAATGTATTTGAAGGTAATAAACTATTAAGAATTTTATATTCATTAAATTTTTTTTTACCATCTTCATTTAAATAGGATAAATAAATTTCAATATAACGATAATTTTGGGTAGAAAGTGAAAATGGATTTTCCCATAATAATGGAATCGCTAAACGACACCATAATCTATTAACTAAAATACATGAATATAATGTTGAAAAATCTTTTCTAAAATATTGTATGATTTCATTTGTTAATTCGGGTAAATCTTCTGAAAATATTTTTGAGCATGCCATGTTGGCGAAGGAAAAAGGAGTTGTTTTCATTTCAAAAAATTGGAATAAATTTATCAATTTTCGGAGTTGTTGGAGTTGTACAAGTTGTACAATTTATTTAGTATACCATAAAAAGAACGTGTGTAACCGTAACGTTTTATAAATACTTTTCGTGTTCGTGTGATTCATCTGCGCTGATCTATTCCATGTTTATCAGAGTTAAAAATAATAAATGTTTGCATTACATTTTGGCGTAAAATTTTAACGTTGTACAGAAAGAAATGTACAAAATAATGATCGACGATATTTTTATACGATAAAAATTACATAAGGTTCGTTATCCATAATTTTTAACCCATAATTTGGTCAATTTTAAATTTTTAAACTTGAAATTATGAGTCTTTTGCCAGAAAATTATTTACGGTATATCGCATCTATGTTTTTAACAAATAACAGAAAAATCTTAAACCGTTTATAATAAAGACTTAATAATCAAATCATTCAAATGTTTACGTTATAACTTTCATCAGTGGATTTCTCCTTACTTTCCTCCAGGTTTTGTTAGACTCTTTAAACTTCACGTTTATATACTTCACTATATTTTTTGCTCCTATAGCAATAGATTTATTAAGAAAAACATAATTTTGAATTTTACTCAGACGTTATATTATTTATTAAAATAAAATCCATTTTACGTTAAAAAAAAAATAATAATTCAAATTCTGTAGACGTCATCTACTATTAACTATTCAGGGTCAAATTACATAATGGCGTCTGCATTATTATAAAAAGCAAGGATCTGAGATCTAACATTAGTTTGGTTCATTCTATGTATCGCAGTATCGGTGCATTATTCAGGGTCCTCGTATAACATATTGTGCATAAATTATTATAATATGTGAAGTACTATTGTGTTAGTTGATAGTTTTAAAGCGAACTGTTTTAATACTATGTATTTCCATGAAAGTATATATATTTTTATGAATACTGATGAAGTGATACATTTTACTAACAAAGAAAAAGTACTCTACATAAAGTATCAAAATTATCATGCACGAGCGCAAAATTTATAAGAAAAAATTCATCATTACATGTTTTAACATATAAATAGCTTTAGTAAGGCACCAAATAGGAACACGTCGAACATCCTACCCTTAAATATTGCTCATGAATTGCTCAATAAGAATTAACATTATATAAATCATTTTAACATTTTAATAAAATAAATTTGATCAATTACAAAGTACAAACTTATTTTTATTATGTAAATAATAAGTTTACATAAATAACTTCTATAATCGGTGTTAAATAAAAAAGTCATATAATTTATAAATCTCTTAACATAATATAAAATAAATAATAATGAAAAATATATTTTCTAATAGCTAGTATTGTTATATATAATAATTCTACTGAATTATTCATTGTTGATCTTGCATCATTTGCTGCACTAGGAAATCTTCTACTGCAATAATATCACTTAATTCGCTATTATTATATTCTGAATGTTCCATATCTTTAATAAACAAGTCTTCTACTGCTAATTCATCACTGACTTTATTAATATCATTGACTTTATTATTATTTTCATCCGTTGAAGGACCTTTTGTAAAAGGATTAAGTACCCGAGCTTTATAAATAGCTTGAGGATGAGTGGTTAATCGTTTATTGTCCAATCTTCTACGCATTTCTGCTTCTTTAAATTGTTTTTCAATTTCGTAGTGACGTTCTTCTTGAAATTTATAATCTTGATGATATGAGTCCCTAAATAATGCGATCATTTCTTTAATGTCTGCTATATATGGTCTATTAGCTGGATTTGGATCCCAACATTTTTTCATTAAATCAATATAACATTTTGGTACTTCCGATTCATCAAATTCAGGTCTAATTCCGAAAACTATTCTATATGCCAAATCTTCATCATGTGCGAAATCATCAAAAGGTTTTCTTCCACCAGTTGCTATAAAATACATGATCATACCAAAGCTATATATATCTGCTGCTTGAGTATAAGGCTTTGTTTCTAATACTTCAGGAGCTACATAAGGCATAACTCCAATAATTTTTGTTTTATCCATATTATCAGCTTCTCTACATAATCCCATGTCTGAAATACATACATTGATTTCATCTTGAAATCTAAATAAAATATTTCCCGTATGAAAATCACGATGTACTAAATTTTTTTCATGTATGTCAATAAGACCATCAATGAGGCTAGATAAGACTTCTATTCTACTATTCCAATCAAAATATTTATAATTTTTATCTATCCAATCATTAAAATCTCCACTTTCTGCATATTGAAGAATTATAATATAATCTTTCGTATCTGGATTTTGAGAAATTCCATATATTTGAAGAATATTTTCAGTAATTGTATTTGAATATGCTTTAACCTATTGATAAATATTATTAATAACTAGGGGTAAATTTAATAAATAGAAGTATATTATACTTAAAGAAATCTCACCTCATTTAAAAATGCATCACTAATATTTTCTGAATTGAATAAACATTTTAAAGCAACTTTTTTATTGGGTTGTCTCCTCCATTTCTTTTTATCAATATCATAATCTAATGGGCCATCCTTCCATATTGCTGAATATACTTTAGAAAAACCACCTCTGCCTACTTCTTTCAAATCACTAAATTGATCAAATGGTATCCATTCAAATATTATATCATACCATTTATCAACTTGTAATTGTATTTCTTGAATGAGATTATCAACTTTTTTATTTCCACTAGTCCAGTTTGTAAAATTTGATTGTAAATGATTTACTAGACATGGTTTACACCATTCAAGCCATTTATCGGTATATTGTTCACCACATTTTTCACAATATCTATCTTGAAGGATCATAATATAATCTTTCGTGGCTGGATCTTGTGATATTCCATAAATTTCAAGGAAGTTAGTATTGTCGTCATCGTCATCATTTTCTAGATGCATTTTAACCTATTTTAGAAAAATAAATATTAATTATTAAAAAAAAAATTCAAATTAATTTAGAAATTTGTACCTCATTTAAAAATTCATTAACAATGTTTTGTGAATTTGATAAACATTTTAAAGCAACATTAATATTAGATTTTCTCATCCATTTCTTTTCATCATCATCATCATAATATAATGGGCCATCATTCCATATCGCTTTATATATTGTAATAGAATTACTTTTGTTTATTTCTTGAATATTTTTAAGTTGATTGTATGGTATCCATTCAAATATCTTATCATTATGATTCTTAATATCTAATTGCATTTTTTGAATAAAATTATCAATTTCTTTATTATGACTCGTCCAATTTATAAAATTTTCTCTAAAATCATTTATTTGACACTGTTTACACCATTTACTTTTTATATCAGTATATTCTTTGCCACATTTTTTACAATGTCCATCTTGAAAAATCATAATATAATCTTTTGTATCTGGATTTTGGGATATACCATATATTTCAAGAAAACTACTATTGTTATCATCATCATCATCATCTCCATCATCATCATACTTATTATACTTATCATCATCGTCATCATTGTGATTAAGAGTTCTTGTTAAATGTATTTGGACCTATTAGAAACAAGTGATTAAATACGCTAAAAAGTATTATTATTTTAAAATAAATTTATTAAAGGTTATCATACCTCTTTTAAAAATTTGTCAATAATAGTGTGTGAATTATTTAAGCATATCAAAGTAATCATTGTATTAGATTCTCTTGTTAATTTCTCGTCATATTCATCGTAAATTAATGGACCATCATCCCATATTGCTGAATATAATGTAATAGAATCACTGACGTTTATTTTTTTAATATCATAAAATTGAGTGTATGGTACCCATTCAAATACTACATTATTATGATAATTTATTTTTAATTGCATTTTCTGAATGAAATGATCGATTTCTTCGTTACCACTAAACCAGCTCGCAAGATTTTTTTTCAAACGGTTTATTTGACATGGTTTACACCATTTATTCATTATATTATTACTTACATAATTTTTATCACAATTTTCGCAATATTTACTTTGAAGAACCATTATATAATCGTTTGTATCTGGATGTTGGGATATTCCATATATTTTAGAAGTTTTACTACTATGATACGATACTATCCATGCAGTTGAATACGTTGCGACCTAATAAATAAAATAAGTATTATATTACAAATTATTACAATTGAATTTTAGAAAGAAAATTTTAAAATCCATACCTCATTTAAGAATTCATCAATAATATTTCGAGAATCATATACACATTTTAAATCAACTTTTTGATTCGAATTTCTTACATATCCCATTTTATGGATATTATAACATAATGGACCATCCCTCCATTTTGCTGAATATATTATAACAGAATCATCTGAATCATCTTTATCTCTTACTTTTATAATATTAAATTGATCATAAGGTATCCATTCAAATGGTATATCAACACTACTATTCATGCTTAGTTGCATTCCTTGAATAAAATCATCAATTTTTTTATTTCCGCTAGTCCAGTTATTGAAATTTTGCTTAAATTTGTTTATTTGACATGGATAGCACCATGCCTCACTTGTGTATTTTTTATTGCAACTTTTACAATAATCATCCTGAAGAACCATAAAATACTCTTTCGTATCAGGATGTTGAGAGATTCCATATATTAAAAGAGCATTTTCCTTATAGGGATTCATTGAGTATGTTTTAAGCTATAAAAAAAAATAAATAAAAATTAAAAATGTAAATAAATTATTATATAAAGCAAGGATATTTGAACTAAATTCATAGAAAATTTTTCGTACCTCATTTTGAAATTCAGTAGAAAGGATTTGTAAATTAAATAAACTTTTTAAAACGATATTTTTATCTGGTTTTCTAATACATTCATTATTTTTATCATGATATAATGGACCATCCTTCCATATTGCTGAATAAATTACAGTAAGTTCATTATTGATTATTTCCTTAATATCATTAAATTGATTATATGGTATCCATTCAAATACTATATCCGATGAATCATCAATATTTAATTGCAATTGTTGAATAAAATTGTCAAGTTTTTCATTTTCACTAGACCAATTTGCAAAATTATTTTTCAAATAATTTGTTATACAATGTTTACACCATTTCTTATATATATCTGTATATTCTTTACCACATCGTTTGCATATGTTTTGAAATGACATATTTATTATTTTGAGGTTTTATACTTATAATAGGAAGGTCACAATTTGAATTCTAACGTTAAAAGGCTCTTTTTATAAGTATAAACATTTGATTTTCATGTTGATCAACGCCCAAGTAATATCAAATTGTGACACAATATGTACCATTCTTACGTCATATATTTATTTTGTGTCACGGAAGATTTTTTTAATTACGACTTGACACAAAAGATATTTATATAAAAGCTTTAAAATATTTCCATATGAACATTATGAATAAAACTTTAAATATTTCATTATGGATAAATACATAAAACATACTGTTCATTATTATACGGATGGTGATATTATTCTCCAAGTTAAAAATACACATTTTCTTGTACATAAAACTTTTCTTTCACTTGCTTCTGAATTCTTCAAGGGTTTATTTGCTTGCGCGACACCTTCTTCAAATAAAATTATTAAAATTATAGAAGATTCATCAAAAGAAAGTTCAATCCCTATTTTCGAAATGATTGGTGAGAGACCCGATTCAATTGAAAATATGCTTTCATCTATTTATCCTAATACCATATTAAATGTTGATTGGAAAAATATTGATAATTTATTGCGTTTATCTGATAAATTTATTATTGGAAAACTCATAAATTCTTGTGAAGTATTTCTTCAAGAACATTTCACTGAGAAAATTCTTATCTCTTTTATACTTGCAGATAAATATCAATTACCAACAACATTTAAAGAATCTTCTAAGCTTATTATAGATGATATTATTGAATACGAATATCATCAAGACTTTAAACTCATTTCAAAGAGAGCACAAGAAAGATTAGCACATTCTCATCATACTTATTATTTGGAGTTGAATAAATTTAATAAATATAATAACAGTGATTGGGAGGGTCCTAATAATATTGGTAGTAAAATATGTACTTTTCCTATTCCAAAACCATCATTTACACGAGAAAAGTATTTTGAACTTCTTCATAATAATAGCAGGAAATTTAACAATAAGGATTATATTAAGAATTTTAAACGATATCTTGAAAATTTTGAGAAATTAATAAAGGCACCAGCAAATACAAACGATTACTACCCTTTTATAGAATTAAAGTAGAAATTGTAAATTTATAATAATTTATAACTCAAGTATCAAGATCTTTTTCTTAACCTATATTTCTAAAAATTACTAATGAGAATAATTTAGAATTTTATTCTTTGAATTTAAAATGAAAATAATAAATTTGTCAAATCATGAAAAAGCTGAGTAATATAATGATTGTGAACATATAATTCAAAATATAATATGAATCTATAAAAGTTTCTTCTAGTAAACTCCTGATTAAATGATTGGAAGCTAAGTAATTATCTTTTAGTTTGAATTATAATATGTTTTAAAGTAAATTATTGTTTAAATGAACTATTTATTTTATACTACATTACAAGTTTAGAATTACAAGCTATTTAGAAGATTTCCTTGTTTTCTTTGAATTCATCCTCTTATTCATATATTCATTTTTCCCAAGAGAACATACAAGTTGAGTGTCCCATTGACCGAGACTCACTTTAAAATTTTACGCAAGACTCCGAATTTGTCAATATTCCACTCAATTATGCTAGACCAAGAGTGTATTTCTGTTATGGCACAAGATTTACATGGAAATAACCTAAATTTACTTTTAAATATTTTTTTTTAATTTTTTTATAAAGAACAGCCAATAGAAAAATGGATATTGCTACACAGTTTACATTTGACAAAAACCACAAAATTTTTTTTTTTTGACTCAAATACATTTTACCAACAAAACAATTGTTCATATATAATATGTATCAGGCAACACCAATCTGTGACTAACCTGATTTATTTATTTTTACTAATAATGAAGCAAACTTCAGTAAAAATGATATGACTCGTATTCATACTGCATATGTTTGTTTTTATTCATAATTGATCATCTCTTTGCATATGAAATTTTTTTTTTTACACTAAGATTGTAAGTCAATTTATTAAAAAGTAAAAAGTAAATAGTACAAAACCATAAAACAAAATTACAAAAGAACTACTGGCTCCCCATCTACCATAGTAAACTACTCAGACAGACAAACCTAACCTTGCCAAAAACCCTCACCCTGCTTCTGCCAACTAAATGTTTTAAGCCTGAAGGCACTGAACTGGTATCAAATGGAGAATCTTGACACAGTTAATCATGAACCCTTCTGTAGGACATATTCTTTACAGAAGCTTAAAAGTTTTCAATTAACATAGAATCTACATAGTTAAGTTTAGCTTAACTATGTTGTTTAAATACTGTTTTAATATCATTTTGATATTATTTCAATATCATTTCAATGTTATTTCAATATTAAAATCAAAACTGACAGCATTGAAATGATATTGAAATAATATCAAAATTACATCAAAATAATATTGAAAATATATTGAAACGATATTGAAATAATTTTGAAATAATATATTTAAGCTAACTTAACCATGTTGATTGATTCAATATCATTTTGATATCATTTTGATGTAATTTCAATATCAAATCAATATCATTTTGATGTTGTTTGATTTAATATTGAAATGGTATTGAAATGATATTAATATAATATCAAAATGATATCAAAACAGTATCAAGATGATATCAAAATGCCATTGCTTGTAAATTTCAAGTTTCTGTAAAGTTAATCTTTAACCTAGTAAACTAAGTTCTATTTGTAAATACTGTCTAAAATAAAATGATGTTCAAGGCTTAGTAATTGTCTATAAAAATAGAAAAATAAAAGAAAATACAAATGTAGAAGTGGAAAAAACTAATTATAAAATAATTAAATTTCAGAGAAATTTCTTTCACTTTAACTAAAATAGAATTGAGAAGAAGGAAAAGTTCAGAGTTAGAATCATCTGAATAATCATTAGTAAATAGCGCCCAATAAACATCTACAAGATTAAATCCTCCAGATTGTTGTTTGATTCTGAAAAGAAGGCTCAGGTTAAGAGGTTCTGAAAAAAGAGAAAACAGACTCTTGAATAGATCCACCTGATGTTTATGATTGAAATCAATAAATAGGGTCTTAAGTTGTTGAAGAATCTTTGGACATCTTTGCATATAAATTTTGGTACCATTATATTATTATTATAATCATTTGGTATATTTATCTTAGTTAGTATTATATTATTTTTAACATAGTTTAGTTAGTTTAGATAATATTATAATAGTCAACCCTGAAAGAGTCAACTAAATAGTAAGTCATGTGAATGTCATGTGAATGGACAGATAAATAATAAATGGAGCAATTGGACAATGGGAAAAGGTATAAAAAGGCAGCAAATTTGTCTTCCCCAAAACTAAACACATTGGTAATAAATTCAAATGTAGAAAAGTTTTATAAAAATTTGTTTTAATTAATAAAATACATATTTTACCCAATGAAATTTATCTATTGATTTTTAGCCTTTTTTGTGATAAAAGTGTGTAGGATAAAAAGTATCTGGTAGGTAAAACTCTTGCAATTTGTTGAAGTGTAGAGAAATTATCTATAATTATTGTATGAAACCCAAGTTTGATTCATGTTCAATAAAATATCCAAGTAATGAAGATCATAGTATGAAAGAATATAACTAATATAATCCAAGCATAGTAAATTTTGATGAGAGAAAAATGAAGAAGAAAATTTTAATGTAACAAGTTGTGGCAAACGTTGATGAACCAATAGAAACTTGTCTTACACCAGAGAATTATATATATTAATATTTTATATGAATATCATGAATATTAATTTAATTTAATATTAATATTAATATAAAAATGAATTTGAATTCCATAAATCATTAGAGTAAAATTGTAATTAATTAAATTGAGCCATCAGATAGTAAATTTTTGAATTTTGTTAATCAAAAATTTTTTTTTTAAAAAAATCAACAAACATAACAATGATAATCATGTAGAATTTTGAAATTATACCATGAAGCACATGAAATTATTTTTTTTAAAAAAGAAATATTTCTAACTAAAAATAGTAATACTTTTTTTTGTTTTATATAATAAAATGTTAAAAAATTAAAAATAAAAAGAATTAATTTAACAGTTACCTCTGGTGAATTTTTTCTAAATTCACCAGGATGAATTTAACCTTGATCTACAAACCATTAAAATTTTAATTTTACCCTAGTGAAATTCACCAGCAGGTGATTTTGTACTACATACTTTTATACATTAAAATGTATTTTTTGCTTTCTGTAGTTACTGTTTTGAAAATAGCTTTTTATAAGATAATGGTAAGATTCTTTTTTATTTTTTCTTGCTTTTTTTGCTTTTTGCTAATTTCACTTCTTTAGATAACAACAATTCCAAATAGTTTCAAGGAATTTAAGATATAGTTCATTTTCTTGCTGTTTTATTGTTTTTCTATTGCTAAAACAATACTAATCAGTTTATTTTCTTTTCATTCTCTATATCATTCCATTTGCTTCCTCTTTGTTTTTATTATCACTTTCTCATCACTTTCACTCACTTTTGCTCTTTTCATATTTTTCATTATTACTTTCACTCCTTCATTATCTCCTTCATTCCTTTTACAATTTTTATCATCATTTTTGCTTTCTCATCATCCATTTCATTTCTCATCATCCATTTTGTTGCTCATTCATTCCTTTTACATATTTTATTATCATTTTCACTCTCTCATTACCACTTTTGTTCCTTTATTATCCATTTTATCCTTTTATGTTTTTTCATCACTTCCTCATCACCACTTTTGCATTCTCATCATCCATTTCATTCCTTTTACATTTTCATCATTATTTTTGCTTCTACATCACCACTTTCACCCCTTTATCATAAATTTCATTTCTTTACATTTATTATTTTCAATTTTTGCTCCTTCATTACCACTTTTACTTCCTCATTACCACTTTTGTTCCCTCATCATCCCACTTGTCCCTTTTATGTTTCCATTATTATTTTGACTTCCTCATCATCTATTTCATTCCTTTCATATTTCATCATCATTTTCACTCCCTCATTACCACTTTTATTCCTTTTATCATCCATTTGTCTCTTTTACATTTTCATCATTACCTCATCACTAAAGCTCTGAATTTCTAGTTTGGTTCCAGTTTCAGTTCCATTTTTGGTTCCAAATTTGGTTCATTACTGGATTTTTGGGCTAAAATTTTTTACTAAAAAGTTTTTACAATCATATTTTAACTAAAAAATATTCTTTTAGTTAAAAAACTTCATCCAAAAACAATTTCAGTTTGAGTTTATTTTTTCAAACCAAAAATGGTTTTGGTAAGATTTTAACTGAAAAAAGGTTTTCAGCCAAAAGTTTTTCAGTTTAAAATTTTTACTGAAAAATGTTTATGAATCAAACACTTTCAGTAAAATTTTATGTAAGAAATGGATCAGAACTGAAAATCAGAATTGAACTGTAAATTCAGAGCTTTACTCATCACCACTTTTGCTTCCTCATCATCAATTTCATCTCTTTATGTTTTTCATCATCACTTTTGCTCCATTATCATCCAATTTGTGTTTATTATCATTATTTTTACTCCCACATTGTCCATTTCATTCCTTTTATATCTTTCATTATTACTTTTGTTCTTTTATTTGTTATCTAGTACTTATTTTACTTTTATTTTCCATTATCCATTTTATTCTTCTATCTGTTTATTTGTGAAACTTTATACTAGTTAATTGATAGATTAACTGCATTATAGAGAATTATATATCTTGTGCATTATTATAGGCAAAATTTAATAAAGAACTGGTGGTGGAAATGTTAAGTGAATTGATTAAAGTTACAGTATGTTAATTTTCCTGTAAATTTGAAAGGAAACTTTATTAATAAATTTTACAAGTTCATATTCAAGTTTCATTCATTAGAAAAATTTACTTTGTAGTTACGTAATGTGGTGAATTTTTGGTGAAATTCACCCCAGTGAATTTCACCTTTGGTGAGCATTAAGATTATCAATATAAAATTCATGTTTAATGTTTTTATTAAAAATAAAGGAAATTGTAATAAAAAATATTTAAAAACAGCAGGTCTATTACAGATTTGTTGGATAATTGCAAATTAATCCACAATGTTTCACAATACACAAATCACAGTTAATTCACAAAAAATTTATGAAAAAATATTAATTCTTTGTTTGCATTTTTTAATAACATATCATATTATAAATAAATATCATTTGACTTTGTAAGCTGCTTAAATACTAGATAATTAAACTTATACTCATCAGATATATAACTTCCTGTGAAAATGAACACTTGTTTGTTAGGTTAAATATTGATAATTATTGATAGATTAAATAACAAAATCTATTATTTAGGTTAAATACTATATCATTTTACTTGACAAGTCCAAATGTCTGATTAATATCGATATACTGTGTATATCATGTGACCTTTCATCCTCAAAAAATATTCTGATGTTGTAAATTTCTATATTTACCTATCATAAAAAAGAAGAAATTGTTAATAGTGTGCCAAACTTTTATTTAATGGTAAAGAAGACATAGCCAATTCCTCCTTTA